>PVJC01001767.1:0-88299 GCA_004026665.1 Murina feae
ACACACACACACACACACACACACACACACACAGAAGGCGCCTGGCAGACTGGAGCCATCATAGGACATCCACTGAGGGGTCCCAGACTGTGAGAGGGCACAGGCCGGGCTGAGGGACTCCCTGCACCCCGAGTGCACAAATTTTTGTGCACCGGGCCCCTAGTTTCAAAATAAGATTGTACGTTAGCCCGGCGGGTGTTGCTCAGTGGTGGAGCATTCATCTATGAACCAGGAGGTCATGCTTCGATTCCTGGTCAGGGTACATCGCTGGGTTGTAGGCTTAATCCCTAGCAGGGGATGTGCAAGAGGCAGCCGATCAATGATTCTCTCTCATCAATGTTTCTATCTCTCTCTCCCTCTCCCATCCTCTCTGAAATCAATAAAAATATATTAAAAAATTAAAAGTACAAACTTTGTGTTGCTATCTGTGCATGTGGGAATGAAAAAACAGTATTTGTCCCATCTGAAAAGGGATGCCACAGACTTATCATCCATAAAAGAAGTATCATGTAGTGCATCTAATTGTCTCAGTCAGTAATCTAAGACTTTGTAGATTTAGGAAGAGTGTTAGCACTTTCTGGCAACCATACTTGTGATAACAGTCAGGCAGAGAATGGTTAATATTGCTCTTTAATGGCCTAATGTAACAGTACATCCTCCAGTGATATGTCATCTCATCATGTTCCATTGTGGTTTACTTGCCTCACAAAACTTTCAGCTTGTTCTGAACACTTTTCGGTCAAGCATCAGCTACTGGCTGATTGTTTTCCATCATGCTGTTCTGTTTACCACTTTTTAAAGCTGCTCCCCTTGATTTTTCTTTTACTTTACCCTGTTGCCTTAGCTGTCTTGAGGGCATTACATTGAGTTGTTGACATTCAGTAACTCAGCCCCTGGGAGCATTGGGCATTCTCCATCTTTGCATGTATATTTGTTCCAAATGTCATATTTCTGTGATTTAACTATTTCCCTTGGCATGGCTCTTGATTATACTCAATTCCAGTTTTCATTTATAATAACAGTTTGGTGATTTGTTTGCAAAAAAAAGTCCTTTTCAGGAATTTTATTTTTAAAATTCAACTAAGTTATATTTTGTGAGTTTTCATCATAATTTGTAAATTATTCATTTAAAAGGTATTTTAGATGGAAAAAATTAACTTTCATAGTTGTTTATTAGTAATATTTACTACTTATAAATTATAGTAGACTAGAAAAATATCCACTAATGAATGAAAATACTTGTTTTTCTCAGTGAGTTACTCAGAAGCAACATGGAAAATTCTGGATATTTCTTTTGGTGATTTGTCATGAAGAAGACATTACCACCTAATGTCTTCGCTCACAGAGTGTTTCTGAGACAAGCTTCACTTTGGGCTCTTTTCTTCTCTCCTATATGCTCAGCACCCTGCAGGAAACTCTCACTGCCATGCCCACAGATCCCTCCCTCTTTAGATGACTCTTTTAGGATCCTAGCTGGCACTGGGCAGGTACCTCAGTTGATTCCAGCTTCATCCCATAAGACAACATTGCAGGTTTGATTTCCAGCAAAGGCACATACAAGAATCAATCAATGAATGCATGAATAACTGAAAAAACTAATCGATGTTTCTTTCTTTGTCTCTCTCTCCCTCCCTTCCTCTCTCTCTAAAATCAATACATAAAATAAAAAGAACATATTCCAGTTGCTAGACTGTTTTATGACAGGTATTCCACTGTGTCTGCTAGTGCACAGTTTGTTACATCACACTGAGGGTAGGCAGTCCTAAAATCTTGGGTAAGATTTATAAAGATTGCATTGTGTAATCCATGTTTTAGGGAGAGTTACCAAATTTGTCATTGTATGCATCGTTTTTCTGGGAAGCCTCCCTACTAACCCACTTCCATCCCTCTTTTTCATGTTTCCCACCCTAGAGACAAACATAAATACATACACATGCATGCACACCTGAAATTCATATCACATGTTAGGGCAATCTGAGTTTTCTGATGCTGTATACTTTCCAGTGCTCATTTGGAAAGTATACAGCAACTTTTTTGTTTTACCATCATTTACTATTTATTCTCACTACCACTAATATAAAATGTGTAACACAATGTATGTTTGTATATAATAACATAAATATATGTACACATTATGCTAAAATCATTTGTTCAGTGTAATGACACAAATGCCACATTTTAAAAACAGACAGGAAAATTCTCGTTTGTAGGACAAGCAAAAAATTTCATCAACAATGCTAAAATATATTCTTTTCAAGAAATTTTTTCTGATTTTGGAGAATCCTACATTTGAGATTTTACAAAAACATACAAGAGATGTAATGTATTCCAAGGTTTTATAAATATTTATATTTCTGAGTTTGCAGTAGTTTTAAATTTCAGAAAGATCGGAAGCTTAAAACATCTAGAGGGCTGGCGAGAGTGAGCATGTGTTGCAATTTCACCTAATGCATGGATCTGCAAGATCCCTATTTGTGTGTAAGTGGAGAGCCCTGCCTTTGTAGGCCTGCCATGTTTAGAGTTGATATTGGGGCTGTCAGTTCCCCTCCAGAACGTTTGCTGACCTGGTTTCTGGACAGGCATCAGTTAGCAGTCTGGTCCTGCTGGTTGGGGGTCTGCATCTGGAGGCAGAGGTTTACCTTGTTGTAGCTCAGGAGTGGATGGGAGGTTTAGAAAGTCTAATCTCTTGAAGAGTGCTCTAGTATCATCATTGATCTGAGCAAGCCCACTTCTTTTTTCCTTAAACTTCCAGACTAAAAAGCAGAATGACCTGGTGGAAAAATATGAACTTCAGAATCAGATGTGGTTTAAATTTTCCCTACCCATCTATAGACTATGTGATTTTCCCCTTATTTCTGTGAGCCTCAGTTTCTTCATTAGTAAAATGCAGGGAAATTTATAAGTAGCAAATGGAATAACAAATCTCAAGTGTCTGGTATTTGGTTAGGAATTAGTGAATGTTATTCTCTTTCTCTCTCTCCACCACTAAAGAGTATAGGAGTGGAGTGAGTAACTTCATAGCAGCCTGGTTTAGCTCCCCTTCATGGTTTGATTATACAAAACCTGGCCAACCACATTTTTTAGACAATGCTTTGAAAATCATCTGTTCTATCCCCAGTAAGAGAATAAATCATCAAAGAAATTCTAAGCTCAGAGAGGGGCTAAGAGAGATCAAGTCTTCCCTGGAAATTGTATTAGCGCCTTACTTTCCTGAATAATACTCAGTGGCATATTGCTGATGCAATGGGATTGTACATTATTAATGTACTAGAGGCCTGGTGCACAAAAATTTGTGCACTCATGGGGGCCCCAGCCTGGCCTGTGCCCTTTCGCAGTCTGGGACCCCTTGGGGAATGTCCACCTGCTGGCTTAGGCCTCCTTCCCGGGGGATTGGGCCTAAGCTGGCAGTCAGACATTCCTCTGGCAGCCTGGGAGCCCTCGGGGGATGTCCCCTTGCCAGCGGGGAGCAGGCCTAAGCTGCAGTCGGACATCCTTAGCGCTGCTGAGGAGGCATGAGAGGCTCCCACCACCACCACTATACTGGCAACCTTCAGTCTGGCTTGTGGCTGAGCAGAGCTCCCTCTGTGGGAGCACACTGACCACCAAGGGGCAGCTCTTGCATTGAGTGTCTGCCCCTTGGTGGTCAGTGTGTGTCACAGTGACCAGTCATTCTCAGTGGTTCTGCTGTTAGGGTCAATTTGCATATTACCCTTTTATTATATAGGCTTTTTTAAGATTTCTTAACTCATTGTGAACTTTTGCTTTCATTTCATCTTACACAAAACTTTTATTCACAGGAGATTTTTCTCTTAGTGACAAGCATATACAATTATGCTGCTTTGAAGTTTTTATCAGTTAAACAAGAAAGTGACATCCTAAATGAATTAGATTGGCCAGAGGTTCATAATCTATTGACTGTTTGAGGAGTTATGATGCACTTAATTGAGCCAAACCCTTTCCTCCTGCCCTTTCAAAATGCCCATAGGTTGGATTATGCACAATAAGAGATAAATGTTTATTTTTTAAATTGATTAAAATATTATTAAGTAATGAGAAATTCAAAGACTTGGTGAGTTCTAAAACTAAGATATCTGCCTCTTTTTTTCCTTCACTCTGTGCCATCTTGGAATATGTAGCTCACAGTAATAGTCTGTGTGAGTACACCCTCTTTTTCACTAACCATTCATTATGATCATGTGAGGTAGATTTCCCTTGCCTTCTCTTTCTGCAGTTTGATTCTTGAGCATACTAAAACTCTTGAGTCATTTTGGAGTTACAGGTAATAGTCCATAATATCAAGATCTTAGATGATAACATAGAGTAAACATGTAAACTATAATATGATCTTAGAAACACAAAATAAAGTTTTGCCAGTAGTTAGGTATTGACTGTTATCTTCAGAAATATTTTGAAAAAAATTTCAGAACTAGTTTGAGTTTTAAGTGACAAATTCACTGAAGAAAACGCATTTGTAACTCTTTCTTTTTCAATTTCAGGGTCAGCCTGGTCCTCAGGTAAGTGAACTCTTTTCTAACAAATTAATTCCAAATTAGGAATTTTCCAGTATAGAAGTTTTTCTGCAGTTCTTTTTCAATGGATGTAAAAAGCTGTGAGCCAGTAATCATGACACCACACAGCAGACCAAATATTTCCCAGGAGTAGAGCTTCAGCGGGGCCTCTTCTGGGCTGTATGAGCCACATCAGCTGTTGGGCCAGATGGCAAGTTAACAATATACTATCATCTGAAGCAAAACTCTTAACTGATCTGAAACAGAGCCACAGGACTTTAATGTAAGGCAGAATGACTAACTAGATGTTGGCTATGACCTGGCTCACATTAGGAACTGAGTAATCATGTACTAATAATGTTATTGTAAACCCACAGACTCTGATCATGTAGACTCTGATCCTACCAGCTTCATTTGATTCATTATAGACAGATATTGAAGTCATTCCCCACTTTCAATAAAAACCAACTGCTGAAGACATGATTTATAATTAAACTAGGGGCCCAGTGCACAAAAATTTGTGCACTCGGGAAGGTCCCTCAGCCCCGCTTGTGCCCTCTCACAGTCTGGGACACCTTGGGGGATGTCCACCTGCTGGCATGCCTGGCCAGCCTGAGTGAGGGGCTGATGGCCGTTTTCAGACTTCCCACAGTTCCCATTGACCCAACATCCCAGCAAGGCTGTCTGGAAGCAGGTTTCTGGGATTTATTTATCTTCTATAATTGAAACTTTGTTACCTTGAGCCCAGGCCTAGGCAATCAACGAAGCCTCCTGTTTGCTTCAGTTCCATGACTTCTATAATTGAAACATTGTTGCCTCTAGCAGAGGCCCAGTTGGCCTAGGCAGGCAGTTGCAATGGAAGCCTCCTGTTTGCTCTAGCTCCGTGGCTGCCAGCTTCCATCTTGACTGGGTTAATTTGCATACAGCCACTCTGATTGGCTGGTAGGCGTGGCTTAGGTATCTCGGAGTGATGGTTAATTTGCTTTTATTAGATTAGATGTGAATACAGTCAACATAAAATCTTTTGAGCCCTAAATCATATTGAGGAAAATGAGGAAACTCTAGAAGAGAGTAATGTGTATAAAGATGAAAGTACAGAAGGAAGGAGTTTTAGAAATGAGTCAATACCAAACAACAAATTTAATATTACTACTTGTTGTAGTCTGTAGGAAGCTATAGGGAAGGACCTGACATTATTAATGTTTCACCCTTACCACTGTAATACCTGTAAATAACATAATTATTTCTTGCATTTTCCTTATGTTTCTTTCCCCTCGACATACCAAATGCTATTTCTGTCCTAGATTTTTGATAAGTAAATGACTTTCATGATATCTTGGTTAGTCAATATCATAAATTGTCATTATGTATAATTTTTATATTAGACCAAGAGAATATTATCTATGAGCTCTCTATATTAATGATGTCTGATAAACAAAACCCCCCACATACTTCAATAGAGCAGTGCTCTTCACACTACACTCATGAGAAAAAGTTTGACATGTAATTAATTTATATTCATTTAAAAAATACTTGCATTATTTGAGATTTTTCAGTTAAATTTTTAGTTGATTCAAGATAATTATTGGAGGGGAAAAATTCATCAAAGCAAGTTATAGCTTATTCCCTAAGTTTGCAGCTGCTACATTATACTGGGATGAAGACAAAGTAAAAGATGTTTTGCCTCTTTTATTTTATTTGATGCTTACCACAGCCTGGGGAGGTATTGTGTATATGAAACAGAAGAGGTAAATGACCCACCGGGGATGATACCATAAAGCAGGGAGCAAGAGTCACGTTTGTCTCTAAAACTCTCACACCCCTGCATATCTCTAAGGAAGTGAGATAATAGGCAATCAAAGAAACTGGAGTGTTAATCAAAGACATTTGAGAGAGGATGATAATGTTTAACATATTTTAAGTTTTAATGGAACTTCTGTCTTAGCCTGTATCACCTCTCACTATCCCAGAGCAGTTGTTAAGATAAGGAGTTGAGCATAAATAATTTATCTGGGGGATGATACCAGGAAGCATTGTGAGGAAGTGGGAAAATAACACAGGGAGGGCATGAAAACTAGGAAACAGATGCATCAGTGAACAGGTTACTGCTGTGGACGGGGGCTCAGTCCTGCTGAAGAACTTAGGAGAGACTGTGTAGAGCTTGCCTCAGACCTGTCCCACCAAGGGGCACAGAAATTGATGTATCTATCCACTAATTTACCTTTCTTCATTGTTGAGAGTTGTGCCTGGCATTAACTCTCTGGCACTTCTGACCTGACCCCAGAAGGTCTAGCATAATCCAGCTGCTAGAGGAATGCAGGAAGCCATAGGGACATATGGAACCTGTATTCCACCATTGTCTTTGAGGGAGGCAGTGATGTGGGTTGACACCTACATCTGCCAGGCAAGTGTCCTATGACAAAACAAAGAGTAAGAAATTCAGATATGGATGTAATGATTTGGAAATTGGACAAAAAGATAGCATTAAAAGCATATTAGTTAATGAGACGTTAAAAGGAATAACTGTAAAAAGAACAAGGTCATAATAAATCTTGAGTGTACCACTATAGTTAACGAGCAGAAGAAAGATGGTGAACTAACAGCACAGGAAGCCAATGATGGACAGAACTAGGAACATTCTGGGTCCCTGTAGCTGAGATATAAAAGTATATTATGGACTGTGGCTGAGTTGGTTGGAGCATCAACCTGTACGCCAAAAAAACTATGGGTTCAATCCCTGGTTGGTGTACATATGGTGGGTAATGGATCAATGTCTCTCTTTCCCCTCCTCTCTCTCTAAAAATCAGTAAAATATATTCTCAGGTGAGGATTATTTTGTGTGTGTGGTTTTTTTTAGTTCTATTTCCTCCATGAAATTGGACATAAACAAAACTTTTTAAAAAGAGTATATTATGGTATTTCAGAATACCCTTATGTCGGGTCTTCAATATACTTCAGAAAAATAAACTTTGTATAGCTGCCTCCACTTGAAAATTTTAGAAACTTTTAAGGGAAATAGGACTGGCATTCTCAAATGGTAACCTGCTCTGGTTTTCCTTAATTTTGGCTACTAGTTTATGCATTATTTTTCTAACCCCTAATCTACTCTCAGGATTTTTTAAAAACAAAAAGTGGATGTTAAATATAAAGTAGGCTTTTAACAAATTTTATCTAACTAAAAATATAAAGACTTAGAAATGGCTTATATAGTAGATGCAATTATCAATAAATATAGCAGTTATAGTATTTTATACAGTTATACAATACCACCTTATCATGAATCCACTTTTTCTTTTTGTCAGTGTATGTAAACTATACATTAAATTTGTTTCATCCAGATTTACAATGAAAAAGCAAACAATGTACACTTAAAACCGGAATTAGGAAATTATAAGGGGCTCTTAAATGCTTGAAAGCTTTCTTTTATTTTATCAAATTTATCTTAAAATGTCCATGTTTTGTTATTTGGGTCACTAAAAATGATTTTAGTCATATACAGTATACATAATAACAGGATATGTCTTCTTTTTAAAAAAAATCATCTCTTTGATGACTTAAAAAGATATCCACTTTTAAAATTTTTTTATCTTTTTCAGTTTTCCTGCTTTTATAAGATTTATCAGCTAACTCTTCATAACTTATTTTTTGTTATTTATAAATATTTATAAATATAAGATTCAAAATAACAAATTTACCTGCATTTATTCCCTGTTGATCCTGTTCCTCCCTCGTCCCTGTGTCTTCTTAGCACATTTTTTTTTTAACTGTGGGGAAAGGGAAGTGGCACAACATTAAAAAACTTTCTACCTTCTCCCCCTATCTCCTTTTGTAACTAGTTAAGAGAGGAAAAGGAAGAAGAAAGTTTGCTATCTAAACAAGCTTTCTTCAAGTAAGTTCCCTTAACTAGTCCTCAAAACCCCCTTCCTCAGTCATGTCTGTGTCACCCAAGGATGACCCTCCCCGTGACTGGTTAGTATTGTGAGAGAAAGCTTCTAAAATCCCAAATTCCAACTCTCAATGGATTTTTCCATTAGGAGAATTACCAGTATTGTTTCTATTGTACAACAAGAATTTTTTTTTAGGTACATTAGGAATAGGCTTTTGTGAATTGGGCTGGGAAAATAAGCTATATTTATATTATGATTCCTCTAGGAAGATAAAATCAGATTTCTAAACAACTAACTTCCAAAAAAAAAAAAAAAAAGAGTTGTAAATGCTTGAGTTGGGAAATTGCACGTCTTTTCGAGTTTATAAAAGATTTGGGCAGAATTATGATTGGCAGCTTGTTGTTCATGTACAAATGTTTATGTCTGTGAGAGTTTTCTTGCAGAGGGTAAATATTCTTATGTCGTCGTTTTCACAGTATTATTACACAGTGAAAAGCTCTTCCTTAGAGAGTATAAAACTCAATTTTGCTTCTCTGATATTGCACTTCTTTAGTAAGAACTTCCAGACTAATAAGGTTTCATTTTGCAAACCAATAGCAAAAGGAGCACATCTGTTACATCAGCAGAAGGGAGTTCTTTCCATCCTTTTCCTAGAGTTAAAGGTGGTTGGATGGATTTAAATTAGATTTTTAAACAACTGCAAAGACAGGAAAGCTAAATGGAAGTAACCCTGTTACAGTGATAGCATGAAATTAAATACAAAATAGGCCTTGGGGAAGGGAGGTGAGTCTTTGCATTTACCAAAATGGGTGAGAAGATGGTGCTTGACAAGGGAAATAAGATGGGGAAAGGGTCTTAGAAAGAAAAAGGGTAATTCTAGCAGCTGTGGTTAAGATGGAAAAGAGGCAAGGAAATGAATGAAGAGGATGTTGCTGTGAACCCACTGTTCTGGTAACTGAGTCCTTTTTTGGCTCCCCTGTCCTACATCCCCTCTCCGTGTTCCTCTCTTCATCCTAGGTCCTCCTTTTCCTTGTCCCTCTACCACCAGGTGTTACGAGTCATGGTGCTGTGTTTCTGTCTCTGGGTTTATTTTTAACGGACTGTCAAACCTCAGAGGGAAGGCAGAGGAAGGTGGAGTCGGGGGAAGGACCCACTGATGAACTCATATATGTATATGCATAACCCGAGGACACAGATAGTGGGTGGTGAAGGCTTGGGGAGGGGGAGGCAGGAGGGAGGAGACATATGTAATACTTCCAACAAAAAAGATTTATAAAAACAACTATATTTCAAACATTGTAAAAAAAAGAAAGAGTCATGGTACTAGTGCTCTTTGCAGCCTTGCTAATGACTAACAGAACAACTATACAACTATATCCTCTAGCTCACTGCCCACTTGACAGGATTTTATATTTTGTTTTTCTTTCTTTTTGACTCTGACTTCCCAGTGCCATTCCGCACACTGTGAAGACATGACTTTTGCCTATCCAGTCATTGCTGAAGTCAGGAAAATGAGCATTTAACATGCTCCTGTCTCTATGGTGAAGATACTGAGAGTGGGGATTAAGTGTAGCATCAAACAATATCATCCTATATATGTCAGCTAGATAAAAGATTCCTATCATGCTTACGTCACTCTTCTAACCCTACAACTTTGAATCTCAATGTAATTACCACTTAGAATGGAATAAAATCTAGTTCCTTGCCTGACATCCACGTCTTTTGTTTTGGCCTGTTTTTCAGCCTGATCTCCTATTAATTTTTCATTAATGCTCTTTCTGGACACTGTGCTTCATCCAAACCAAGTCAAACCATTTACTTTCCCCCCTTTAAATCTGTTTTTCTCCATTTATCTTTTCTTAGAATATAGTCTTTTCTCCAGAACTGCTTTCTTCTCAGCCCCCAGATACACTCAGTCTTCACATATCCAAATATGATCACCTTTCATATTTACCCACCACTTCTTCCATCAAGATGTCTTTATTCTCCTTAACTGAATATAGTTGCTCCCTTTGCCAACTCTGTGATCTTGGGCAAGTTACTGAATCACTGAGTCTCATTTTTCTCTCTGTAAAGCAGAGATAATAATGTCTTATCTCAACAGATGGTTTGAGGATTAAACTAACTTCTAACTTGGTGCTTAGTACATGAATGCACTCAATAAGTAATAGTTCCCTACTTTCTATTGTATCACTGTTATTTATAAAAGATATCTCACTTATTATAGCTATGATCTTCAAGAGTGAAATCTATGTTTTCTTCCATCTTTAGTATCATCTTCAACACTTGACATAGTTCTTTGTAGATAGTAGAAGTTCAACAAATGCGATTGAGTTGTGAGTGTTAAGGAAAAGAAAGCCGAGGAACCAGAAGTATGAATACGTGGAACAGACTGAAAATTGGAGAGGTGTGGGGAGAACTGTATAAAATAAGGTGATCAGACGTCCTGCTTTAGGCGGGACAGTCCCGATTTTTAACAATTTGTCCCGCAAATTAAAATACATGCTTATAATGTATTTTATTTTGTAACAATTTATTTGTAGGATTCAAGGCTTGGCTTTGAAGTTTAATAATTGAGACAATTATAGAAAGTAGTTCATGGTGGTTGTGTGTAATGCCACATTGCTAAAACAATATTCTCTCACTAATAAATAATTTAATACAAATTGTATAAACAAATTGTTTTTTAAAAATCCTTCTCAGGATACCATCTCATAAGCTTTAGAAAAATAATTCAGCCCTAACCGGTTTGGCTCAGTGGATAGAGTGTCAGGCTGCAGTCTCAAGGGTCCCGGGTTCGATTCCGGTCAAGGGCATGTACCTTGATTGTTGGCACATCCCCAGTGGGGAGTGTGCGGGAGGCAGCTGATCGATGTTTCTCTCTCATCAATGTTTCTAACTGTCTCTGCCTCTCCCTTCCTCTCTGTAAAAAATCAGTAAAATGTATTTTTAAAAAATACTTCAACCTTTTTCCCACCCCAAATCACTCCATCAGCGGAATCATTTTGTTAAGTGAAAGTTACCTCTTTCATACCCAGGACATTTCTTTTCATGACATTTTTAGAATTTAAAAGCCCTCCTCATAACTCCTCTTTGGAGTTGCGTGTGAGCATAAAAGAGATATAATTCCCTTAGGAATTTGAAATACTAAAGCGGCATGCATGTTGTAATTCTGTATTACTCAGTGAGAAAAAAATGTTAGAGAAAACCACAAGCAATCATCAGACAACTGCACATGGAGGCGTGCGGCTTCCATTTGTATTTTCTTGAAAAGACGTGGAAGATGTCACTTTGCCTTTCCCTCCCAAACCTCCTTTTGCGTTATTTTGTTGTTGTTGTTCTGATATTGTCATTGCCATTTCACAACAATTTACAAAAATCAAGTTGTGTATGCCCTGGAAGGAATTATTTCCAATATTTTGGGGGCAGTATTTAACTTTCTATTCATATGTTTTTAATTATGTACTAAGCTCCTTCTAACCTAACACTTTAGCAAGTCCCATATTTCATGTCTGTGTTTCAGCCCAACCTTTTTCCGATCCATATAGTCTGTCTTGGGGGCGGGGGGAGGACATCTACATTCTGCAAGAACTTTGGAAAGCATGTGCCTGTGTGTGCTTGTGGTGTGTATGCTTGTGTGTGTACGCACGTGTATGTGTGTGTAGAAAATCTTTATTTTGCTTACTACAAAATAGAACTGTCATATTAAGCTAGTAATCATTAATCAATCATGCTATATTTCTTAATGTATTATCATTTCCCATTATCTATATTTTATGTGGTAGTTAGATGATAGAGAGAATGATTATTAAAGTCTTAACATCTTAGATTTTTAAAAATATTTTATTAAGTAATTGGTTAATATGATATGAAAGACTCCATTGTACTCCAATTAGCTTATCTTTAAAGGAACAAATAGCATAGCAGTTTATTTTATTAGAATTCACATTTTTAACATGGTCATTTGTATATTGAAATAGTATAACATCATCCTCAAAGTTTAATTCTAGTTTAGAATTCTTTTCTACTGAAATTAACTGAAGAACATTTATTGCCAACTTTATGCCTTGTTCCCTATCAAATATACTAGTATTCCTTTTAATTCTAAATAAAGGTGAATAACACATAGCTTTCCATTAATAATTAAATTAATCCAACATTGATTTGTATATGTGGAAGTTATTATTTCCTAAATTTCTTATTCATTTTTGTATCTCAATTTCTTTATACAGTGTTGATATATAGAAAATGCACAATACATTTCTGTTGAATAAGTGTATACATTGAATAATGCAGATTTAAAGATAATTTTATATTCATTTGATGATGAAATGACTGAAGCAATTAAAAATAAAAGACTGACAAGAGCTAATATTTTCAGTTGCTTCAGTCATTTCATCATCCTCACCTGAGGATATTTTTTCATTGATTTTTATGGAAAGTGAAAAAGAGAAGGGAAGACAGAGAAACATCGATGTAAGAGAAACACATTGAGTAGTTGCCTCCTGCACAAGCCCTGACCAGGGCCCGGCCAGGGAGGAGCCTGTAACCAAGGTATGTTTCCTTTACTAGAATCAAACCCAGGACCCTTTGGTCTGCAGGCTGACACTCTATCCACTGAGCCATACTGGCTAGGGCTGGCAATCTGTTTTTAAAGCAGCTTATGGAACACATTGCATAAGGTTATGGGGTGGCTCCATGGGGAGACAGGGGTTTAAATCCCGGTCTTCTGCTTACAAACTGTGTAACTTTAGGCAATTTATCTCTTTTTCTTCAGTTTTTCAATCCTATATAATAAAGAGGGAATACGCAAATTGACTGTCACTCCGGTCAATTTGCACCCACAGCTGAGGCTAATAAGTTCCCATAACGAGCCTTAAGGAGCAATCAGCAGGGACCTGAGGCTGCACGCCTACCCACCTCCTGCATAGGGCTTGACAGGGGACCTCAGGTCATGCCTTCCACCCACAGGGCTTGACAGGAGACCTCAGGCTACTCCCCCCTCCCTGGCACCCGGCCAGAGGAACTCAGGCTGCACCCTCTTCCCTGGTGCCAGGCCAGGGGACCTCAGGCCATGCCCCCCACCCTGGCCCCAGTCCAGGGGACTTGATGGGGGCCCTCAAGGTGTGCCCTCCGCCCTGGTGCTGGGCCAGGGGACCTCAGGCCATGCCCCCCCAGCACCAGGCTAGGGGACCTCAGGCTGTGCCCCCTGCCCCAGGGCTAGGCTGGGGGATCACAGGCGACTCACTCCACCCAGTAGGACTTGATGAGGGAACTTAGGGCATGCCCCCCTGCCCTGGCACCCAGGGGACCTGAGGCTGCACCCCCCCACCTGACAGGGCTTGACAGGGTGGGACCGGCCGGATCTGGATCTAGCCCAATGAAGGGGGGCTGTCCAGGTTTGGGTCTTGAGTGATTTTGAGGTGCACATGGGTGGTTGAAGACTTGACTCTCGGTTCCATGGTGCACCCCAGACTCTGTCAGGAGGAAGATTTTAATATACGTTTTACTAATTTTCTTTAATCTCTGACACTTCTATTATAGAGAAAGGGCAAATAGCAATATTAAAATATTTCCTCTAATTAATCTCCTTTTAATGTGCATGAATTTCGTGCACTGGGCCACTAGTATAAAATAAAGATGGTTGGTTTAATTTAATACATGACTTACTGAAGCACTTAGAACAGTGTGTGTGGCATTCATAGTGTTATTATTAAGTGCCTACTTATGCTCACATCTTCTCACATCAGCACTCACACAGGGACAGAGCCATGTGGACGTTACCCTTATAGTGGTACTTCATCTGTTAGATAAGTCCAATTGAATAATGACCTCAAAGCATATAGCGGTTTAGGATAAGTAGTTCAATCTTAAAATCAAGGAATTCATGAAAAGTGATTATAATTGTTAGACATGCTTTATAGTCTAGGATTCTCTATTAAAACAGTCATTTATATGCACATTTGTAAGTGTGTCTAATTCTTTCTAAAAATATCAAGAAATTATAGTTAAAAATATTTTTGTCAGTGAAGTAAAATTAATTCAGTTGTAAATGTTTTAAACTTTAAAATACTCTCTACAAATTTTGTCAATTATATTATGTATATATATTATTTCACATATATGTTTAATAATTTTGATATCATAACCAAAATTCTTAATAGACTAAATTTATTTTCTCATTAAATATCTCCAGTCCTATTCCATTGATACCACATCATATATATATATATATATATATATATATATATATATATATATATATATAAAAAAAATTGATTTTAGAAAGGAAGGGAAGGGGAGAGGAAAAGAGAGATAGAAATATCAAGGATGACAGAGAATCATCGATTGCAGCCTCCTCCACATCCTCTACTGGGGATCAAGCCCACAACCCTGGCACATGACCTGACTGGGAATCAAATGTGACCTCCTGGTTCATAAGTTGATGCTCAGCCACTGAATCATACTTGCTGGGCAATTGATACCACATTTTTAATATAGAATATATTTCTTGGATTGTATAGAGATTAAAATGGAGGAATGCTATAAGATAGAATATGGTAAATCGTTTAAAGTAAATTAATAGCTCCAGAAACATCTGGGGGAGGGGGTGAGCTAGAGGGGTCAATGGGGGGGGAAGGGGTACAGCTGTATTCAATAATAAAGGTAAATTTTTAAAAATTAACATCTTAATCTGTCTTTTCTCTTTTGGATAGACCATATTTAGACAATGACTGTGGGAGACTCTACTACCTCCCTAAGTTAAGGAACTTGAAGTGAGACTTTATACTTCAGATTTTTAAAAAAATGATCAGTATATTCACTGTTAATTATTTTTAAGACCTTAGATCAGGCAGACTCTGTCACAGTAATTCACATTCAGTAAATATTCTTTTAATAAAAAATACATGGAGTGGATTTGCATTTCCCTAATGATTAGTGATGCTGAGCATCTTTTCATCGTCTGTTGGCCATCTGTATGTCCTCTTTGGAGGAATGTCTGTTCAGGTCCTCTGCCCATTTTTAAAAACTGAATTGTTTGGCTTGTTTGTGTGGTTTTTTTTTTTTGGTGTTGAGTTGCGTGAGTTACTTATGTACTTTAATATCAACCCTCTAATGGATATATAATTTGAATATCCTTGCACCTGTCAACGTGGCTATGATAAATAAAATCAATAAATAACAAGTGTTGGTAAGGATGTGGAAAAAAGAGAACTTCTAAGGCAGTTTCTAGCTGGGAGACAGGAGGGTACACTCTTAGTGGGATTACAAATGGGTGCAGCCACTGTGGAAAACAGTATGGAGATTCCTCAAAAAATTAAAAATAGAGCTGCTATACAACCCAGCAGTACCACTTCTGGATATTTATTTATTTTAAGAAATCTGAAACACTAATTCAAAAAGACACATGCACCCCTCTGATCATTGCAACATGGTTCGCAATAGCCAAGATATGGAAGCAGCCTAGGTGTCCATCGATAGATGAATGAATAAAGATGATATGGTATATAGATATACATATATACAAGTGAATATTACTCAGCAATAAAAAGAATGAAATATTTTTTGTTTTGTTTTGTTAATCCTCACAAGGATATTTTTTCCATTGATTTTTAGAGAGAGCATAAGGGAGGGAGAGAGAAACATCAATGTGAGAGAGACACATCAGTTGGTTGCCTTCCACAGACTCCCTGACCGGGACCAGGGATCAGCCTGCAACTGAGGTAGGTGTCCTTCACCAAAATCATACCCCAGACCCTTCAGTCTGAGGGCTGATGCTCCAACCACCGAGAAAAACTGGCTGGGACAAAATCTTTCCATTTGTGACAACATGGATGGACCTAGAAGGTATTGTGCTAAGAGAAATGAATCAGAAAAATACATGGACCGTATGATTGCACTTTGTGGAATCCAAAAAAAAATAAAACAAATGAACAAACAAAATTAAGGAGAAACAGACCCATAAATATAAAGAACAAACTGATGGCTATCAGAGGGGAGAGGGAGTGAGGATGGGTGGGGAAAAATCTATTCTTTATAAAAATGCATGGAGTTGAAGATAAGTCAAAGATGATGCATTCTCAGTTGATATAGTTGAATAAATATTATCACTTATTATTTTGCTTAGAGTAGTTATGACACATTTTTCCTACAAACTTTTCTTACCTGGCAGCCTGAGCTATGGAGTTATTTGGCAAAAAATAAAGTGGAACTTTGATTTTCTCAAAGAAATGTTGCTCCTTGCAGTAAACTCAGGGTCTCCATTTACATTAGTACAGGTTGTGCACTACACAAGGCTGCTTAGCCAAGTGGGAGGTGAAGTTTGAAATCCAGCTCCTTTTTTCTCCTGCCAAGCTCTGTGCCTGGAATGGGGCTACATCTGTCTGGAGGAAGAACTACTTATTCATACAAAGTCTTGATATGGGCCATCAGGACCCTTAATGAAGCATGTGTAATTTACTACAAAGAAAATTAGCCAGAATCTAAATGGTGGGGATTGGGGATTGTGATCTGAGATGAGAACAAGGCATCCAGAAGGAAATGTGGAGAGGACTGTAGGCGCCATCCTGGAGAGAAGCTGGCTATGGAGTAGCTAAGTAACAGCTGAAACTATGGCAATGAGTGAGATGCCCAGAGAGTGTATAGAGGGAGAGTGTATAGAGTGTGTAGAGGGAAGAGAAGAAATCGCGGATCAGGGAAGGGTTGGTTATGAAGTATGAACAGGAAAAGCCCATCAGAACAGAAGACCTAGAAAAAGCCATTGCCAAAAAAACCTAAGGACAAGTAGCCAGGCACATGAACTATGGTCCGTATGCTTGCAATTAGGCATTATTTAGTGACTTTAGTAGGAGGGAGACAGGAGGGAGAAATATCTGCCCATGTTTGAGAGATGGGGAAAAAATTCTTTCATTGGATAGAGTTCATTTTGTCTTCAAGAAACTGTAAAATTGTTTTATTCCTTTCGCTGTTAGTCTTAACTCTTGTGAACTAGAGTCATGAGTCAACAAATGAGATATTGTAGTGACTTCTAAGGCACAGTTTCTAGCTGAAATAAAATATATCCTCATTAGCATTAATTGGAAGCAGGTTGGACATACAGCTAGCTATCTGTGACCTTAATTGTCAACAGGCTATTCAGGGAATACTAATTTTGGCTCTGAAAGCTTGTTTGAGACGTATGTTGCATAAAAATCTGCTAATATATTTATTGGAATACTAATCTTGGCTCTGATTTCTTGTTAGAGAACTCTGTTGCATAAAATCTGCTAATATATTTATTATATAATCACCATGTTTAAGGAATAAGTCTATACATTTGAATTAAAGAAGAGAGGAAGGGAAATAATATTTATGGAAGATCATATGTTTTTTTAATTCCTTCCTATGACTCCCATGTGAGATGATTATTGTATGTCCCATTTTACAGAGGTGGAAACTGAGGCTCAAAGAGGTTAAGTGATCTGTCCAAGGTCATATGCTAGTATATATTAATTCCCCCAAAGTCATGTTTGTTGCATTTCTCCATATACCTCTCTTCCTGCCCTTAAGGGACCTGATAGTTTAATATAAAGCATAAATCTTATACCTAACAGGGTGAGCTAAGTTTTATGAAAGAGTCAAAAGTGTGGAGGAGTTCAAATATAGGGGGGAAACATAGAAAAGAAAGTCAGATAAAGTTAGAGAGGAGATCAGCCAGTGTGGCTGAGCGTTGACCTATTAACCAGGAAGTCACATATTTGATTTCTGATTGGGGCACACACTGGGTTGTGGGTTTGATCCTCAGTGTGGGGTGAGCAGGAAGCAGCCAATCAATGATTTTCTCATCATTGATGTTTCATCTCTCTCTCCCTCTCTGAAATCAATAAAAAATATTTTTTTAAAAAGTTAGGTCAAGGGGAAAAAATGGAGACTTGTTTAACACTCTTTGTAATACTTTAAGCAATAAAACAAAATTTTAAAAAAAATTAGAAAAAGAGGTCACTGAGATAAGGCATCAATGGCTGGCTGGCTGTAATGATAGTGAGATGGTGGAGATGGTACTTTTAAATGCAAGGTCTGACATTTCTTTCAGAAATTCAGATTTCTACTTTGTTCACCCCCGCCCCTCTGTGGCCCCCCAAGTAGCTCCATAGCTCAGGTTTCCAGGTAAGAGGTTTCAAGAAAGGTGTGCTATAGCCCTAGCAGGTTTGGCATTCTGAGAATACCTGGTATTCAAGGCTGCCTGGAAGAGAGGATCCTTGTGGGGAACTGGGGCAGGACTGGAGGAGGGATGAAGTAGAAAAGGAAAGTTAGGAGCAGATTTAGAGAACTTTGGACATAAGCAGAAGCTAACACTTTAATTGGTAGGAATCACAAGAGTCATGTAAAGTAAAATTTTAAATTATATAACTATTTATTTTAGGAATTATTTAAAAATTTCAAAATATAGAGAAAATATTATGAAGTTCTCTAGAGCCATCACCCAGCTTCAAGAATTATCAATGGCTAATTTTGTTTTATGAACCCTTTCCTTCATTTATTTTCTTTTGTTTTGCTGGTGTATTTGAAAGCAGAACTTACATATTGTGTCATTGCATCTGCAAGTACTAAAGTATGAATCTCTAACTGATTGGGCCTTTCTAAAACATAATGATTATTTCATATCAAACCTAATAAAATTAACAATAATTCCTCAATATAATTATACCCAAGTAGAGGCCCAGTGCACAAAATTTGTTCATGGGGGGTTGGGTTGCCCCTCAGCCTGGCCTGCACCCTCTCCAATCTGGGATCCCTTGGGGGATGTCTGACTGCCGGTTTAAGCCCGATCCTAAACCGGCAGTCAGACATCCCTCTCACAATCCAGAACCACTGGCTCCTAACTGCTTGCCTGCCTGCCTGCCTGATTGCTCCTAATCGCCTCTGCTTGCTGGCTTATGCCCCTAACTCCTCCGCTGCTGGCCTGATCACCCTCTAACTGCTCCCTTGCCAGCCTGATCACCCCTAACTGCCTCTGCCTCAGCCCCTGCCACTGTGGCTTTGTCCGGAAGGACATCTGGAAAACTTTTGGTCTATTTAGCATACCACCCTTTTATTAATATAAATAGTATTCTAAGTTTCCCAATTGTCTCAAAAATCTCTCTTTACAGATGGTTCATCTGAAATAAGACCCAAAGCTCACACTTGGCATTTCTATGACTCTTCAATCTCTTTGACTCTGTAGTTGTCTTTTTTGTCTTTAAAAAAGTTAGGTCAAGGGGAAAAAATGGAGACTTGTTTAACACTTGTTTAATACTTTAAGCAATAAAACAAAATTTTTAAAAAAAATTAGAAAAAGAGGTCACTGAGATAAGGCATCAATGGCTGGCTTCAAAGGCATCAATTCATGTCATCAATTTTTCCAGGACATTAATCCTCTGTGTGGAATGCACACACTCTGGACCGGTCTAATGACTGCCTCAGGGGGCTGCTTATCTTGTCCACCTTTCTTTGGTATTTCTTGTAAACTGTGACTTCCTTTAAAAGTTTAATTAGATTTTGGTTCAACTTTTTGGAAGACTCTTATAAAGGTGTGTGACACTTTCTAGTTCACTATATCAAAACACATCGAGTGTTTTTGGTTGATCAGCAGGTCAAGTTTGACTGGCCGGATTTCCCTACAACCTGGCACCTCACAGCTTTTGCATCGACCGAGCATCGTTTCCTAGAACAACTTTTTCATTGTGGATTGAAAATGGGCCCTTGACCTTTTCTGAGCTGAGGATATATGTGCAGAAATGTGCCTTAGAAAACATAATGTGACAAAAGTGTGTAGGGTGGAGCCGAGTAAGGGAAAACCAGGAGAGGCTTGTAGACTAGTCCTGTTTCCAGGAATAAGCACGCCAAACATGGAAATATAGATTCAAGGGATTTTGTGGAGAATTAAATCTATAGGACTTGACAATAAAGTCCATTTACTGACACAAACATAACACGAGAGCTTAGGCTTGGAGGAGTAGTGGTGTGTTTAACAACAACAACAACAAAAATAGGGAAGTCACGAGTCATGACTGGCTTGAGGCAGAAATTGAGAAGCTTAGTTTGAGAATGTTGAATAGAGCTGATGATGGCATATCTTGGCTTAGACATCTGGTGAGCAGTTGGGAATGCAAGGACTGCGGCCTGGAAAAGAATTTAGGACGAAAGTCAGGTAATAGTTAAAGCCTTGAGGGTGCATTTGATAGCTGCTGAAGGAAGTAAAGTGAAAAGACAAGAGGTTTAGACACAAATTGGGGCAATCCTGACATTTATGAACTTTGTCAACCCTTCCTCCCGAAAGCTCCGTTTATTCAGTTTTAGCACAGGGTAACTCCTTTCCAGGGCCCCGAGGATTGGCCCAGCAGTTTCCCTTCCCGTAGCTCAGCTTTCTTCTTCCCAAAGGAAAGAAATGCCCCCAACACCAATATGTATTTCAGCTCTTGTTACTTTATCTTCACCCAAACCAGACTAAAAATATGACGTCTACTCTGCTACCTCCTTTCTCTTTCCTCAAATTCAATTTCCTTTCTTTCTATGACCAATCTGTTATTTAGGGAAGTGTGGTGGAAATAGTAAGAAGAAGGTTTGGGCTTTAAAATGAGAGAACAGAGGCCAAAGGCAACGTTTCTCCTCCTTGGCATTAGCAGAGGGTAAATGAACATGTGTGGAGACCAAGAGCAAGGACCTACGGGGGCCACAGTGGTGGAAGGGACGAGAGAGAGCAATGATAAAGAGCAGGGAAGGTTAGGGAGGAGGCGAGAGCTACTAACAGGCAAGATAATGATCTTCCCTCCACAGAGAGGAGGGTGAAGGTTCAGAAAAATCTGGAGTCAGAGAGCCTGGTAACGGTTAAAGTTCACATTGAAAGCTTTTGATCTTAACCTGGCCGGTAGCTCCGTTGTTTGGAGCATTATCCCATACACCAAAAGGTTGTGGGTTGCATTCCCTGTCAAGATACCTAT
This sequence comes from Murina feae, assembly GCA_004026665.1. Classification (NCBI taxonomy): domain Eukaryota; kingdom Metazoa; phylum Chordata; class Mammalia; order Chiroptera; family Vespertilionidae; genus Murina; species Murina feae. The sequence continues at coordinate 21,355 of PVJC01001767.1, forward strand.
CTTGGTTTCGGGTTTGTTCCCTGCTTGGGGCGTGTGTGGGAGGCAACCAATCCATGTTTCTCTTTCATATTGATGTTTCTCTAACTCCCCCTTCCTCTCTCTCTAAAATCAATGAAAAAATCCTCATTGAGGAGTTTTTAAAAAAATGCTTTTGATCTTTTTAATCATCAGCTGAAAAATGAGAGAGCTTGGGCTTCTAATTTACATTTGGAAGCTCGGGAATCATGCTAGCCTCATCTGGCAGCATTTTTTTCATTTCTTCTGAATATCTTCTTAGACCCAAAGGGACATCCTACCTCATCCCTGTGCTCTGCTCGGTGTCCCCCACAAAACCAATATTGCTCCACACGAAGCAAAAAATCCAACTGCACAGGCTTTCTTGGGTAGCCGGGGCAAAATAATGGGCGATGTTATATAGGAAACATGCTGAAATAGGCGATTATAAATTAAACTCAAGGTTTAAGGATGCATGTACTACCTCTGAATACATTTGAATTATATTGAGGACACTGAGAGTATTGTAGGATAGTTTACACCATGAGCTGTGAAATCACAGGGGCTACTGTGGGCATTTAGAGAGCAAGCTGATCCTTTCTTTCGACAAAAGGAATGTTTTGGATTCCAAATCTTTCACCATGGAGTTCATTTTATCTGACCTCTTAAAAATAAGTTAAAAAATGCAAAGTTAAACAAAAAAAGTTTCAGCAATTCCTTCAAACATGTAGAGACAAGGATTGATGCTGGAAAGAAGGGCCCCCTTGGTTTTGATTGGCAGGAGTGGTAATTTGGCTGTATTTAATTTGTATTGTGTTAGGAAAGAAAGCCAGAGTGAGCTTCCCTGATTCTTGCAGTTTTATAAGCCCTTAACTCCATTGAGCTACATTGGTCTTACTTTTGCGAGTCCTTTTTAATAGGTTGGTTTTCCTAAGTTTTCTTTTAGTGCTGGACCCCACTAATTGTTTCCTTATGGCAGCTGCTTATGATTTAAGACTGGTCATGGGCACATATAGTCCCTTGTTCAAGACTCAAACGGACACGACAAAGGAACTTATACTTACTATCTCACCACAAAACATGCCCAGAAAATAATAGCTATAGGAATTAGATTTGCAGTAAGTGGGGGTGTTTGGAGTCGCTTACATTTCTGTCCATATCTACATCTTTTTGTGCTTGGTCTCTTTTAATCTTCAGTGCAGAAGGAAAGGTGTAAAGTCTGAAGCTATAAATCTGTTTACAGCTGTAGTTCCCTTCCCTGGCTTAGCCAAGTCCCAGATTTTAATAAACACCATTCTTCTATAGCAACATTGAATCTGGTTCTTGAATAATTCTTTAGGTGTTGCTGTTTTGAACACTGAGTGTTTTATTGCATGCTTTTCTTTCTGGTGTTTTAATTCAGCAACAATTGATTAAGCATCTACTATATGCTAGGAATGACTTGGTAGTTCTAGGGCCTGAGGTTTAATCTTGTTTAGTCTTAAAGTAATATGGTTAAAACTACAATGAAGTTTTGTTTTGCTTTATTTGGTAATAGTTCCTGGACATTGAAGTAAATTATATTAAATCTGCATATTCGCCAGTGTTTTCGATCACCCACATAACATATTTCTCACCACATTGCCTTTTGATTTTAAGAAATCAATGTATTTACTCTCTTCATCCTCAGATCAAGTTATCTGAAAAAGAAATTTTATGTTTACTGTGATTAAAATTATTGAAAATATTGAGTGTGTAGATCAGGCATTTTCAAATTGCTTCATGGACAGTATTTCATTTTAGCCAAACAGTAAGCATTGTTTTCCACACACACTTATACACACACCCACAGTGACCTATACTTATATATAGGAACAGCTACATTTTCACATCAGGTTTTTCATAATATATTTAAATGTTCATGTTACTCACTGAAGTTGTTTGCAAAGTTGAAAGTCTTTGAAACAAACAAATCCATGGTGATTTGAGAAAAAATGATATGCTAGTAAAGCAGAAAACTATATAAATTCAAGGTTGAGATATATACTTGGAAGAACACATGTGTACATTTAGTTAGAGGTGAACTGCATAAAATCCTTTATTCAGAAGTAAAGTAGGTTAATCCAAATGCAAATAGCTGGGGCCCCCATTTTTTCCAGTAAACACTAGATTTTTCTATTTTTACTAACATTTGCAATATGATTTTGTGAAGTTTCAGTTACCTGCTAAAAACCATGGTACCAGATTCAATTGTTTCATGAATGTATGGTTTAAGAGTGTCTATGCCATTGGCATACTGGTCAAGTTGAGGACAGTCGGGGAGCAGGCAGATATCTTACAATCAGTAGAAATGAGGCTTCTATTCTTTTTGAACAAGGGAAGACTCATGATTCCCTGTTTCCTTCCTCCCTCCTTACGAGTCTGAACGTTGGTAAAGTGATGCTTGCATGGCTGCCTGAGCATACACATCCAACACTGAGCCACACCAGCTGGGTCCCACGGTCATGATCTTAATTCAGATCTTTACCATCTCTCTCCTGGATCAAGGCAATAGCTTCCTAGAATAGCACACCCTGGCTCAGAGCTCCATAAATCACATTGATCTTGCCACCCCTTGTTAAATTGATGACAGAATCCGGCCCAGGGACCTGGGTATTGTTAGCCAGCCTTTCCAAGTCTCCCACTTATGCATATTCTTTTCTTCTGCCTGAACTGCTTCACCCCTTCCCAATCCCCCTTGTCTCTGGCCAACTTTCAAGAGCCAATTCCAATATCATCTTTTTAACTCCAACTCTCCTACCTTCTTTCCTCTCCGTATTCCCATAACACAGTGTTTAGTCAACTATATGATTATATTCAGTTGTCTTTCCTCCAGACTGGACCACATTGCCTGGCTAGTAGTTGGCCATAAATGCTTAGAAACTGAAACTTGCTTGTTTTCATGATTCTATAGTAATAAAAAAGATAAATCAAAAAAGGTTGTTACTTTTCAAAAATAAAAATAACCTACAACTTTCTGAGATAGGAATCATAACCCCATTCTTATTCCAAAAGCTCTGGCTGCCAAGAATTTCAAGTGTTTGCTTCTTTTCCATGATTTCTACCTCGAGCAGAATTTAATTTTGTTTTTATTATTGCCATCTTTTAAAAATTATTCCCTCCTCAGCTTTTGCCAGTTCAAAGTAAGCAAAATTTACAGTGGTGATGAATGAAAGGCTTTTATTGGGACATCCAATCCTCATGAATATATCTGTATTTTCCCGCTAGGTTTCAATTACTTTTATGTAGATGGAAATCCTATGTATTCCTGAATCTCATTTATTGTGTCTCTTACCACTGTGCTTTTAGTTTGGTTTTTGTCATTTCATTGAAATATATAACGGAGCATGGAAAACTTATTTATTTGAATAAAAATAAATTTTGGGAGACTCACATTAAGGACATGGTAAAAATAAAAAGATTATTACATAAAGTCATTTGAATAAGGGCTAATTTGAAGTTTGCCACTGAAAATTTTAAATTCTTTGGTAGTAAATTAATAATACTCTAGCAGAACTCTGAAACAGCAGCCTTAATTATAAAAACTGTGTTAGAACCTTCAGATTTTATGTAAATAGAGCTAGATACATAAAACTAATTAAAAAATTATTTCAAATATTTTTATTTATTGAAGTAGACACTATAAAAGATCTGACTCCAACATCCTAGACTAGCCAAGAAGGACAGGAATCCCAAAAGAAGCCTTATATAAAACTGTGATTCAATATTTACTTTTTTATGGTTACTAATTTTACTGCTTACTTTCCATTGACCTCAATCTTGTTTTAGTGACAAAGTTTTATCTTCAAATATTTACCAACCGATCTCTGATTCTGATACCTGAACTACAAATATTCTGGTTTAGTTGGAAGCAACAAAATGCCATTGAAAAGTCCTCTGTAGTTCAAATAATGCATTTTATTTGTGTTGCTGTCAGTCCTTTAGTTAATACCAGTAATTTTTTTTCTTTTACTCTAAAGTAATAAAATAACTTAATGACCCAGCTTTAATTTTAAAAGTTAATAATCAAAGAAACCTTTATTTTGTTTGTAATGTTTTGACTTAGAAAAGAACTATGGCTCCCAAATTTTGAAAAATGATCTGTGTTTACTAAGGTGGCCCACGTGTTTGTTTTTTCTTAAAACTCAACCCATATTCACAGTGAAGAGAGTCCCACTCAGAAAGAAGAGTGGGATTTCTGTCAAAGCAGAAGAAAAACACCTGCCATTAATCCCAAGAGCACAAGTGGGGTCTGGAGTGTCCAAAGCAGCCACCACAGCTGTGAATGGAGGTTGACCTCTGCTTGGGTTCTGTCTTGAGCTTGGCAGGTGCCAGGACGCCATTCTGTCTGCTCAGAAACACCCCTTTTGCAGCGTGTGAATGCAAATTGTTAGTGCAAGTTTTCAAGCTGTCTAAAGAGCTCCAGTTGACACATATTACTTGCGTAATTGCGACTTAGTAATTGGATTTTGGGAGAAAGGCTCATCTCCATTCCCCACTGTAAAATTATTTCAGAAAGGCTTTGGTCTCCAACATGCCATATAACCTAACAGAGAGAATTTAGGGGACTGGAACAGTGAGAAGCTTGGCCTCTGAAGTTTCACCAGAAAAAGAAAATAGAACTCTAAAGAGGAGAAGCTTTGGGGAAGGAAAGGGTGAAAGCTGGAGAGGGGTTCACAGTTACTGAAAGTGACCGTACAGTAGCTGGGTTTTCTACAGGGTAGTCTTAATGCTAATATCTAATGTTAGCACTAGACGATGTAGCGTTTTCAGATAACACTATTTCGCTTTTCTAATCAATTTCTCCCACCAGATTCTCTGTCAGTACTACGAACAGTGCCAAACTACCTATAGATATTCAACAAATGTGTATGAAAACCAAAGTAGAGTTAAATAACATACTGCTTAAATCAAGACTGGAGTCTCCATTATATTTCTTAAACTTGATGGTAGGCATCCTCTCATTTTCTTCTTTGAGTTGCCTTTGATCCCAACAAAAATAAAATTCTATTTGTGGAGTATTAGTGAACATTTTGTTTGTGTTTAATATGACCAAATAATTCCTTAAACTTAACTGTACAGAGATAGGCACACAGACCGCACTTATTACTCACTAGTTGATTCACTGAAAACATTAATAAAAACATTAAAAATTACTGAAAACATTAAAAAATAAGTTTTCTTTTTTAATAGCAAAAGTATTTTCTGGGTAAGAGATAAAAGTGTTTTGTCTAGGTGATTCCATTATCTTAGCCCCCCTTTCCTCTCCCTGATACTGTATAATTCCTCTGTCATTTGAACATGTGATCTTGAGGTCAATCTCCCTGACCCTGTGGGAAATGCAGTTGGGAGGCATTTCAGAAAACACCTGTTGAAGGCATATGGTCATCATTCTTCCCAACACTTAGCTTCCCAAATCACTGCATTTAAAGTCCCACAGGCTACACTAAACTCACAAGAGACCTACTCTTGATAACGTTTTATAAAAAAAATTTATTTTAGGCATCTATAAAAGTATTAATATGATACTTTTCTCTTTGAAAATGTTAAATGTTATAACAGATTCTTTGTTGATATAAAATACACAAAATATAAAACATTATGCTATTGATGTTATTAATTTTATGATAACCTCACAACTATTAGTAGAAGTGGCACAACTGAGAAAGGGAATTGGGTACAGTTCCTCCGTCACTAATGGAAGACATGTTTTAGTAGGTGGAGAATTGCCACTTACCCATCTGAAGTGACAGCGATCTCCCCTGGGAAAAAACTCAGGAGGGTACTTTGCTAGAACCTTGGCTTTACTTGCCATCTAGACTTCTTATCTCCCAGACCTACTGAAGGTAAAGATAAGAGATTGCAGGTAACTCTGAAATGTACTAATTCCTCAGGTAGGCTGAACCCTGAAATGTGATTTTATTTTTAAGAGCTAAGGGGCGGGAAAGGTATTGATGCTTCTAGAATAGTCCTAGTATTTTTGTTTAAAGGTAAAGAAAATCTCAGTGTCTCAAGAATAGACAGCTGTCCAACAAAACAAATTCCTAAAAAGGTCCACATATATATGGTCATCTAATTTAGGCCAAAGGTAACACTGTCCTACAATGGGGAAAAGATATATTTTCAATAAATGGTGTTAGGTTAATTTGATATCCATGTTGGGGGGAAGGAGGATTATCTTGACTTTGACCTCAAATCATGCACTAAATCAGTTCTCTATGAATTCAGATCTAAAGATGAAAGATAAAGTAATAAAGCTTTTAGCTTTTACAATAAACATAAAAGAACCTCTTCAGAGTAGGCAAAGATTTCTTAAGTGGAACACAAAAAAGAGATAACTATAAATAGAAAAAGTTATTAAAAACTTGAGGTCCAGTGTACGAATTAGTGCACAGTTTGGCTGGCCTGGCCCCAATTGGGGTGGATCGGAGCTAGGCTGCCTGGAAGGAGGGGCTGCAAGTGATTGGCCAACAGGCCCCACCCCTGATTGGGGAAGGGGGGCCGATTGGGGGTCAGTGGCCAGGAGAGGGGCTGTGGGAGTTTGGCCAGCCAGCTAAACACTCCTATTGGAGTGTGTGTGTGTGTGTGTGTGGGGGGGGTAATGATCAGGCATGGGGCTGGCTGGGGGAGGGACTATGGGCCAATTGGAGTGGGGTCAGCTAGGGGAGAGGTTGCAGGAGGTTGGCCAGCTGGCCCCACCCCCTGATTGGCCGGTTCACTGGCCACAGTAGGCATCATAGTGACCAATTGTTCTGGTCATTACAGCATATAGATAGATAGATAGATAGATATAGATATAGATATAGATATAGATATAGATATAGATATAGATAGATATATAGATAGATATATAGAGATATATAGAGATATAGATAGATAAGAACTTTGGTTCATCAGGAACACCTCTAAGAGAATAAAAACACAATGTACAGAGTGGGAGAATATATTTGCTCATGCTCTCTCTTGCTCTACATACATATGTATATGTTTGTGTGTATGTGTATAATATATAGTATTGCAGTATAATATATAAAGAACTCTAACAAATCAATAGGATAACTCAATAGACAAAAGACAAAAGATGTGAACACTTTCTAGAAGAAGATGCAAAATGACTAATACCTACATTAAGAGAAATTCAACATAATTAACCACTAAAGAAATACAAATCAAAGTGCATTGTGAAACCACTACACCTCCCACGAGGATGTCTAACATGAAAAAGTTGGAAAATACCAAGGACTGGTGATGATATAGGAGAACTAAAGTTCTCATGCATTGCTGATGGGAATTTAAATTGTTAGAACCACATTGGAAAACTATTTGGCAGTGCCTGTTAAGACTGAACATATGTATTTTCTATAACTTAATAATTCCACTCCTAGATATATATACCCAAGAGAAATGCATATGAACATCACTTGCTAAAATGTTACCCCACACAAAGGAAAGAAATGCATACACTTTTAACCAAAAGACATATACCAGGATGTTTATGGAAGCATTATTAGTAATTATGAGGACCTGGAAACAAATGGGCATCAACTATGGGATGAGTAAATAAATTATGGTTTATTCACACAATGAAATACGATAAAGCAGAAAGAAAAACGATCCACAACTACACACAAAATTGTGCATGAATTTCACATATATTGAGCAGAAGAGGCCAGACAATACTATATTATTCCATTTATACAAAGTACATACACTAACCTGTCAGAAGTCAGAAATAGTGGTGACTATTGGTAGAGACTAGTGATAAGGAAATGTCACAACAGGTGCTCCTGGTTTCTTTAGCTGGTTCAACTTGCATGGGTGTGTTCAGCTTGTGAAAATTTGTTCGACATATCATGTACCTATGACATATACTTTCTGTATGTATGTGTATTCAGGATGGCCCCAAAAGTGTTTACACACTTTAACAGCTGATAGCTTAATTTTGAAAATGAAAAAAATATTTTAATAAACACTGCCTTTGTAATTATTTGAAGTGTTATGTACATATTTTTGGGGAGCCACCCTATATATACACCATTATACCATATATGTAGTTTTCATATTCTAACCATATTATAATTATAGTTCAGATCCCAAAATTCCTTGAAAAACCTTGGTGACAGCTATATCTCTGTGCCCTTTGCATGAATCTTGCACCTAATCCTAGCTCATCCTGCAAACTACAATTTTAAAAATGTATTTTTAAACAATGTTTCTTTTTCTCTTTGTTTTCTTAGGGCCCTCCTGGTCCAAAAGGTGACAAGGTAAGAAAATGAATAGCAGAAACAAACTAAGTAGTGGAAATTCATATTGACATGATCTATGCTATGATTTCCTTTATCTTTTTTGATGAGTATCAGATATAGACTTAGTGCTAAAATTATCCTCTCATTTTTCTACTCTGCAGGGAGAACAAGGTGATCAGGGACCTCGGGTAAGTTGTACCCTTCCAATCCTGAGCAGAAAATAGATTTTCAACTCCAAACTTGTCTTGGCTTCGTAACTGCCTTTGTGTCACATAGTTTTGTATCACCTGTACTTACAATAAATTGATTAACAATAATAATTATTATAATATGCATACACTGTTGTAGTATCTTAACTTGATAACTGTAAAGAGAACACCCCACAGTAATTAACCCTACGGATTAAGGGCCAGAATTGCTACCAACAGTCAACAACGACATCTTTCCACTGGGGCCTTTATAATTGCATGCAGTGTTTTGCAACATAAAGGCCATGTGGGTTCCTATTGAATTTGGCCTTTTTTTCTGCAGTTAAATTTTATGTGCTGTTGCATAAACATGATAGATTATAGATGAAAATATTAATGCATTTTATGTGTTTATTCCTCATCATGTTTGAATCACACTTATTTGAATTTCTTATTTTTTAGAGACGTTTGAGCAAATAAAAGGTGTAATGTAATTTAGCATTCCAGGGAGGAGGGGCATCCTTTTCTTTTTCTCAAATGTGGCTCTTTTACCCACTCCAGCACAATGGCGAATGCTTTGTTGTTACCTTGGTAGTGCCAAGTCCTCTGCTCCACATCTGTGCCTTATTACCCCAATGTTCAGACATACTGTTCCAATGATGTAGTGGCTCCGTGCAGACATACCTCTCGATTTTCTCATGTCACTACACACAAAAGCACAAAAGCGAGTATTTGGGTGAAGAGAGTCTTTTTTTAATTTTTTTTTTTTACAGTGGAAAAGCACATTGCAAACTTTCAGGTTGAAAACACAATTTGTGTAGGATGTTTCTTGTCACTGGGCATAATTATTGAATCCATGTATACCACAGTCGAGGTTCTATTGCCAATGATGTAGTCAGTGCAAGTCTGAAAAGTTTGTATCTTATGTCCTCATGTTTATTAAACTAGGTAAAAGTTATGCTGTGATTTACGTTCCTTGCTATTCTCCAGCCATTCTTCATACAGAAATGATTATGCCTCAGAATGTTGCGTTTCTCATGGCAGTTATTCTAGCTGATGACTAGCTTCAAGGTAAAAGCTTATTTTATGGTCAGGGAGATTAAACATTATGATATATGTCATGGATGTGAATAGGATAAAATTCTCATAACCTTAGATGCTTAGAGTATAGCCACTTGCTTGGTACGTGGTGATTATTTCACATGGCGTGTCTCCATGTATGGACTATCATTTCTTTCTACACGCAGTACCAAAATTACTCAACTTGCCCTTTGTAGGTAAGAGGCAGACTGTTTCCACTCTGAGAAATCTTCTTTTGGCAAAGGAAGTGAAGGGGTGGTTCACAGCTTAGCTGTCATCAGTATGCATGCAGCCCTCATTTTAAAAAAAGGTGTGTTGGCTTTCATCGTTTTAAAAAGTGATGATTGATTATAAAGCTAAGCCAAATTTTTTAGGACGAAACCTGAAACCATGTGAAATTCACCTGGTTTCATGTTGCAGTGCAAACCAAGACTTGGACCAGGTTTCTTGGAAGTTTGGCCAAAGTTCATGAACTACTCTGACGAACCTAGACTGCCTTTCGTACAGATTTCAGCCAGTTTTCACACTGACTGGGGCCAAGTTTCACACGATTCAGGAGCCATTCAGCATTTCAGGTGGAAAGTGGCAAAAAAAAAATGATCCCATTTTCCCCTCGATTTTGCTTTGTATTGAAGGAATTTAGATTGAATTAATAATGCAGGACAAATCTTCATGGGTGAAAAGCTAAATGTTCTGGGAAGTATATGAAAAAGGGAGTGAGGACCTACCAGATTGCCTAACTTTTCTCAGATTCTTAACTTAGAGACACGGCAGGTCATTTTCAGTGCTCTTAGAATTTTATAAATATTTCTTTCTAGTAACCTAGTATTAGCTACTTATTAGGAAATTTATTTTACCAAGATAATAAAATGAGTGTTTTATATTTCCAGGTAAATCAAAGTAAATTAAAACTGGAAAAGTCTTCAATCTAATGATAATTAACTTTACCCACAGTTTCTATAGGCACAGTATTCAGACTGATGCTGATAGAATTTTTTTTAAAAAAATATAAATCTTTGTATTTGACTATACTATTTTTATTCTATCAAAGATTTGAATTCTACTTTTCTCCATTTGTTTCAAGTAATTTATTTCTTTCCATAATTAACAATAGGATCTTCCGTCATTTCAGTTCTTTGTTAGCTGATGTTCCATTATAGGATCTATACTGTTTCCTTGAATATGAAGTTCTTCTATTTTCTCTTTCCCAAGTGTGAAACAGGAATATATTAAGGTATAATATGTGAATCAAAGCAGGAAAAAGGTAATATGGAATTAAGAAGGTGAAGTATCTTGAAACTCTTGGATACATATTTAATAAGATGTATTGAGCACCTACCATGTTCAAGATACCATGCTTAATACTACAGAGACTATAAATGTGTCAACTTTTCCCTCTTCTACTGCCACTGTGGTAGTCTTCCAATTAATCTTGCTTCCACTTTTAAGCCAGTGTAATCCATTTTCTACACAGCAGCCAGAGAGATCATTTTACCTGTAAGTTAGATCATGTTGCTCCCTGTTTTAAACCTTAGAATGAAATACAAACCATTTTGGTTGGCCTTCACAGGCCTTCAAGATTAAGCCCTTGCCTCCCTCTATAACCTCACCTACACTAGTCCCCCCTCCATACACTGTGCTTCAGCCCCACTGTCCTTCATGTGACCTTCAAACACACCATACTCACTCCTAACTCGAGGATGATTTTCCACTTTCACTCCTCTGGTCTTTTTGTGATTGATTCTTCTTATCATTGATAGTTCATTTCAAATACCTCTACAGAGAGAACTTCTGTAGTTATCCAATCTAAATCTGACATTATCCTGTTTGCTTATTTATTTATTTTCTTGTTATCTGAAAAACATGCCTCTCCTTGAAACAAACTCCATCTTGTTCATGCCACCCACCATCATCTAAAACAGTGAGGACTTGATAAATATTTGTTGAACGTTAGAATAAAATATTATTACATCATTACTTCTCTTATGGATCTGATAATCTCATGGGTACCTGAATAAGAAACCTATGTGGTTTTATGTTATGTATCTTAAATAGCTATGCTATAAGATGATAGAAAAGGAACATTTTTCTATTTTAAATATTAATGGGAGACTGTGGGAGAGTTGTCACTAGAGCTAGGAATTGATAAATGGGTAATCTTTAGAAGATAAATTTAAGAGCAAGACATTACACATTCCAGGAAGAAGAAATAGTACAAACAATGCTATACAAGTTGGAAATAACAAGATTCATTTAAAAAACAATAATATTCCATTTACCAAGGAACTAGGTTAAATATAGAAAAATTGTATCATATAAGGTTAAAATTTTTATAGAAGTTATACTATGGAGCATTTTAAATGTGTAATGTGATAGGCAATAGGGAACCACTGAAGATTTTTTATTACATCATTTGATGCATATTGCTACCAGACTCTTTGGTGGTATTACCAAATGTTCTTTATGAAAATCTTTTTGTTTGTTGGTGTAAGAAATATCCAAACCTGTAGAGTTTATTTGAGCCAAACTGACAATATACCCAGAAGCAAGTTCTCAAATGCTTCACAGAATGACAGCTTTGCTGTTCCCTTTACACAGTTTGAACTAAGGAGGGAACATTAGGAAGATTAGATGAAGGTAGGAGAAAGCAAGGACAGAGAAAGGAATCTCTATATGATTGAATTACAGGATAGTTAATAAGATTATGTGCTTCCTGGAATGTGACTAGGCCTCTGAAGAGTCTTTTTAATATGTTTTTATTGATTTCAGAGAGAGAGAGGGAGATAGAAACATCAGCGATGAAAGAATCATTGACCAGTGCCTCCTGTATGCTCCCCACTGGGGATCTAGCCTGCATTCTGGGCATGTTCCCTGACTGGGAGTCCAACCATGATCTCCTGGTTCATGATGCTCAACCACTGAGCCACACCACCTTGCCTCTTTTTTTTTAAGGTATTTTTATTGTTGAAAGTATTACAGATGTCCTCCCCTCTTCCCCCCCACAAACCTTCTCTTTCCTGCTCCTGCCCATCCCCTTAGGCCTTCACCACACTATTGTCTGTGTCCATGGGTTATGCATATATGCATGTAAGTTATTTGGTTAATCTCCTCACACACACACACACACACACACACACACCCCCGCCCCAGAAGCACAAAACAGACTGATGAATCTCTGAGGGTCTTTAAAAGACTTTTCACAGGTGTGTTAACCTAGATGCATAAGAACAATGGACAGGGCTTGCTTAAAGCAAAGATAAACCTTTTATATGCCTGGGGTGTCCATATCTACTATGATTTACCCAGTTAGGAATTTATGATCAGATCACGCTGTGGGATTACTTTTGGTCACTAGATTTGGCATGTTTATCACAGAATCTTTTTTTTGTCCACATGGGTGATAGTGTTCAGTACAGAAAGGAACTGGAAGAGACTGAAAGCAGGAAGAGGGAGTAGACCAGGATACTATGTCAGTTATCAGGACAAGGTCGTAAGAATTTGGGCTGTAAAGCTAATGTCCAGTCCTCAGGGGAAGAGGAACAGAGGGGATGAGCTGGCTCAGTCTGGAACATCAGGTGTCATTGGAAGTAAGGGGCTGTACTGAGCAGAAAGTACAGTGTCTGAATGAGAAGCTGAGCAGTGGGAAAGACTAAACCGGTGAACCGAAGAAGAAATTCTAAAGGAGTCATCAAAATGTTGGAGAAAGTGCCATGTTTTCTATGGGAATTAGGATATGAGTTTATTTTTCTCACATAATTACAGGTTCAGAGAAGGCAGTTGGTGTTATTTATGTAAATCAATGATGTTATTGTGGAAGTCTCTGGGAATCTCTTGGCCTTGCAGTCATAATTGCAAGAAGGCCACTTTAAATCCAACCATCACATGTGTATCTTTTATCAGTAGGGAAAATAAAGGAAAGAGAGTCGATGTCACAAAAACAAAAATTTTCTCATGAAATTTTAGTATGTTTCTGCTCATGCCTCTTGGGCCAGATCTTGTCACATAGTTAAGTCAAAGCTGCAAGTGAGTTAAGGAGAATGGAGTTGAAAAGGAAAGTCGGGTCATTTTATCAATAGGGTTTACCATAAATGCAACCAAAAACCTGGGCAGGTAAAGAGAGAAAACCAGAGATGACACAATGAGTGGAGAAATTGGTAAGAGAGAAGTATTGAAGCAGAAGGCAAAAGATAAATTTTATCTATATCCGAAGTCTATGGCTCTGGGTAAAATTGTGGCCCCATTAAGGTAAAAAAAAAAAAGTGTTACTAGTGAGAGGAGACCTCAGATCATGGAGGTCTCAAAGGAAAGATTTCAGTCAAGAGACAAAGTGTGTAGTAAAGCAAGCTAGAATTTATTGACCGCAGCAAAACAAACAAACAAAAAATCTCCAAAAAACAAAAAAAACCCACTTAGGACAATGAAACAAAAAATGGCATGGAAGCAGCTACAGGGGAGCCCAGGCTGGGCTGCGTTGGCTCACTGGGAAAGCAGCAGAAAGGGGACTTTGGAGACAAATTCGGGGGGTTAGGAGGGATGAGCTGCCGCTGCCCACTGCTCCCTTGGTTACACGTCTCGTGGGGTCCCTTGGTGTCCCTTGGGGTTCGGGAGATTCATGCCTGTGGGGAAAGGAGACAGGGAAGGAAATGGCACAGGTATGCTCCCTGGAGGGAGAGTGCACTAGATATGACTTCATTTTCAGGGGTTTGTTTTCAGGCTGGGTGTTTAGGGGAGCTCTTAGGGGAGAATCAATGGAATATTCATCAGCTTTATGCTGATGTACCAAAATGAGATTTATTCTCAATCTGTCTGTCTTTAGATGTGGTTGGCAAATGGAACTAATTGAATTTTTCTTATCTATCTCCTTGGGTAGGGTGATTTAAGTTATTTACCCTCTGGTTGGGGGGATGTGCAAACCATTTACTCCTAAGTATCCTTGGTTTAGGGAAGATAGAATTTACTAGGTGGCTCCAAACTGCCGTTTATGTGCCTCAGCTTCCCTATTCCGCTTGTCCTGGAATTTTTCCTGGCTTCTTACTATTCTGTAACAGAAGCAGCAGTCAGGGGCTAAAATTTCAGGATACTGAGGTGAAAATTCTGTACAAGTCTTGGAGCTAATTGGATTTAGGGGCTGACGTTGAAAAACAAGATAAATGCAGGTCTGAAGTTTCTTGCTCTGCTTGATAAATTTGACCAGAAGAAAGTCAAGCGGATAAAAGTCAAGTTGAATTTTAGTTTTGTTGCATTGGTAATTTGTCTGGATTATTTTACTTGAATACTGTAGCAAACAGTTGGAGACATAACATTAGAGATCTAAGCTGGTGTCATAACTGGACATAAAGGTTACATAGGTGTCCTGTCACACAGTGAGCATGGGAACCGTAGGGTGAAAGAGTGAAGCAAGAACCACTTTAGGAATATCCACATTTAAGGGGTGGGACAGGAAGGGCATTGGCAAAAGAAAGTAAGCACTGAACAAGAAACAGAACCCTGCCACGTGGGGGCACTAAAGGAAGGACTACTTAAAGAGGAGTCAGGGGGACACAAAATGTTCTTAATAAAAGAGAAAACCAAGGATAAGATTTATAAAAAGCTTTTGGATTTGGTATTCTGGGATTATGGGAATATTAAGGGAGTGCATTTTGTTATGTAGTGAAAGTGAAAGATTGTAAGAAGTTACAAGGTAAATGGTAGGAAAATTGACTATCTTTGAATAGTGTTGTTGGCGTATGATTTAGTGCAGAAACACATGGGCAGACTTTTTGGGCATGAGCTTTCTGTCAGTAGTCATTGAACCAATTTTGAGCTTACAATTTTAGGTATAATATAACAACCATAGATAGCACTCAGTTTATTCTACAAGACACTGAATGTTAGATTTCCACATATGAATGCATCCTGACATTAGAATTGCATTTCCCTCCTTGCTTCTTGGTGAGATGTCATTACGGATTTGCCATTAATCGTCAGTTCATTTTGCAGTGACACACTGTGCTTTAGCAGTTATGCCTTCAGTTAGACTATGTCAGTCAGTATGTGCTTTTTCTGTGCTGGCAGTCGCCATGCCCGTACTCATTTTTTATTTATTTCATCTTCATAGGTTTGTATGACAGAGTTTTGAGGCTATGATTTTGCCCTGTATTCAAGCAGAGATTCGAGGGCAGTTGTAGGAGCATTCCTAGACTGAATGCACAGTAGACTAGGACATAATACCTCACGTAATAATTATAACTGCTAATTACTCAGAGTATTGTAATTTGCTGAACACCTTTCTAGGTAAGTTTCCCACATCATCTCTTAGCCTTATTCAGTTCAGCAAGGTAGGGTATCAGGGAAGAAAAACAGAAAAAGTGGTTACAGTACAGTGTGGGCTGGATTCAGGCTGGACAGGGATGAAATTCTAACTCCATCACTATCTGTTCTATATGGTTACGATAAGAATTAAGCAAAATAACACGAAAAAAATTTATAGTAAGTTCTCATCAGGTCGTAGCTGATTATCCTCCCCATATTTCACAGGAATCTGGGGTAAAGTACCTTGAACAAGTTCACATGATGTGTAAGTGGTAGAAGTGGGCTTCTCAGCCTCTAGTGTGCTGATCCCCATGGATTAGGCTGTTTTCCTATAATCAGGTAGTCATTGTAGTCATCAACCTCAATGTGAAACAGTGTAAAAATATCTATGACTTAAATGATAACAATAGTGATGATAAATGACTTCACTGAGTTATTTTTTAAAGTATACTTTATTGATTTTTAGAGAGAGAGGAAGGGAGAAGAGAGAAACATCAATGTGAGAGTATAACATGGACGGGCTGCCTCCTGCACACCCCGTACCAGGAATTGAACCAGTAACCTTTTGGTGTACGGAACGATGCCCAACCAACTGAGCAATGCCAGCAATGACCATTGATTTCTTCTTAAAGTATGTCAAATACTCTATGAAGAAATCTTATTTCAATAGTCTTATGAAATACTTTCATGATTTCCATTTAATAGATGAGGGAATCAAGATTTAGAAGTTTAAATGTGTGGGTTTTTTTTTCAAGATAGCAGTGCCAGTCAGCGGTACAGTCAGGATATGAGCCTAGGAATTTACAGATTACATTTTTTTGTTTGCTTTTATTTTTTAGAGAGAGGGGAAGGAAGAGAGAGACAGAGACAGAGATAAACATCAATGTGAGAAACATCGATAGGTTGCCTTGCCATATGCACCCTTACCAGGGATTGAACCTGTAACCTAGGTATGTACCCTGACTTGGAATCGAAACTGCAACCCTTCTGTATATGGGATGATGCTCCAACCAACTGAGCCACACTGGCCAGGGCCCAGATTACATTTTTAT
The DNA here is from genome assembly GCA_004026665.1 of Murina feae. NCBI lineage: Eukaryota > Metazoa > Chordata > Mammalia > Chiroptera > Vespertilionidae > Murina > Murina feae. Next base: position 38,224 of record PVJC01001767.1, read on the forward strand.
TTATTTATTTTTTAAATATATTTTTTATTGATTTTTTTACAGAGAGGAAGAGAGCGGGATACAGAGTTAGAAACATCAATGAGAGACACCCCCTCCCCCCACTGGGGATTTGCCTGCAACCAAGGTACATGCCCTTGGCGGAAACGAACCTGGGACCCTTGAGTCCGCAGGCCAATACTCTATCCACTGAGCCAAACCGGTTAGGACAACATTACATTTTTTATATATTCTCTCATTTACTCTCAAACATAACTTTGCGAGTTAGTAACACGTATATTAACATGACTTTTATTTTTCTGATGAGGATTGAGCTCAAACAAGTGTTGTCCATATTCTTTCACTCACATCTACCAAAAGACAATGCTGGAGCCCAAACCCAGATTTCAAGATCTGCTCTCTTTCCACAATGCCAAGCTGCCTCCATAGGCTGCTAGAACCTTTTCAACTTTAAGTCCATTCCTCTGTGAATCAGATGGCAAAGCTGGGAACACAAATTCAAACAGGTGCATCTTTTTCCTTTGCAATCATGATAATCTGCCTTTAAAACCCATACACTATCAACCCTTCTAAAAACGAATGCATGAATACTCCATAGTAATACCTAGACAGGTTCTAGAGAGGAAGGGCAATGCTGACCCTTATCTGAGGGACATAAGAGAGCCCAGTTACCTTGTTATAATACAATCATGCTGCTGCTCAGCATGATGGCACCAGTTTGAAAATTGTATAAATCAAGATCCTGGCATATTTGCTATTAGTGATTTTTTTTTTCTTAAGATAACCAGATGAAGGCAGTCTATTTTCTGCTTTTCATAATGCTGTGTTTACATGTTTTGCAAATTTTGTTGATTTTGCTTTTAGTTGAGCCTCTCTTCAAAAGATTAAATTACTTTTTTGATCAATAACAGAACCTGAATGTCAAGTATAAAAGGCTTTTAAGGATTTTTCCCATTGTTGTCAGCACCCACTGCTGTTACCACTATTTCTCTTCATTACTAAAGAGGGTTTGTTGCTGGCCCGGTTCATAAGGACCTCTGCCCTCATCATGAGCCTTGGCGTCATAATCGTACCCAGGGCTTTGTATTAATGGCTCATTTTCTTTTTCTGTATCTTAGTGATATAAAAACGTAGCCTTACAAATAAGCAAAACTATTTTAATGTTTAATACTGTTTTTTAAAATTAGGGTATCATGTTATTCTGAAGTTGTGGCAAATTTACTAATCAAGCCCTAGCTGGCTTGGCTCGGTGACAGAGTATCAGCCCTTGGACTGAAGGGTCCCAGGTTCGATTCCAGTCAAGGGCATGTACCTTAGTTGCATGCTCGATCGCTGGCCCTGGTCAGGGTGCCTGCAGGAGGCACCCAACTGATGTGTCTCTGTCACTTTGCTATTTCTCTCTCTGTCTCTCCTGGTCACTTCTACTCTTTCTAAAACTCAGTGGGAAAATATCCTGAGGTGAGGATTAACAACAACAAAGAAAAATTACTAATCAAACGTAGGCAATAAAATGAACAAACGTCATGACGTTATCTTTTGACTGTATATTTATCTAATCAGTTGGTTGCCATCACCTTGCCAAATAACACAGAGCCCTGATAAAGAAGAGATTTAGTAGTTATTAGTCTCAACATCACCAGCCAACAGCTGGTTTTAAATGAGTCCTAGGCTCTCACAGTTTCAGTAAGCCACCCAGGAGCTCTGCTTGACTATTTTCATAAAATTCTTTTCTCTTCCCAGCGTATTCGAGTAAATTTTCATAACAGCTGGGACTACACAAAACTGATAGCATCTTAAAAACATCTTCAGCAAGACGGATTAAGTTCCAAAAAGGAAAGCATTTAGAAGTTTATTTTATTATCTTAACCTTTGTTGACTTGAATGATTAAACAGATTCTTTGGCTCTGCTAAAGCATTTAGGCCTGGATATTAATTTGATGTTCTTATTTACCTAACCCTTGCCTTTCTCTAGCCCTAATGAATACCCTACTCATTTGGTACTGAATGTGTTGCTTGTGAAAAGAGAATTGATATAACACAATGGAAAGAAATAAGTTGTGAGAAAATTATTTTAATGCTTTCCAGATTCAGAAGAAGTTGGCATGGAAACAGCAAGCTTGTTAAAAACTGCAAACGTTCTTGTTCTGTTTTATAATTAGAGTTCTCCGTGGAATGTTCTCTGTCACACTTCAAAGCATGAGGAGCTGGTATATTGAATTGAACCCAGGAACATTTGTAAATCTGTCCCAATGTGGGTCGATTTAAAAAAATAAATTATCTTTGCAAACAATTGCTGATGTGCAGACAGTATTTCCCTTGGAATTCAGTGTTGTAAATTATATCTCAGTTATTGGTTGTATAACTGAGCTCATTAAGAAGAAAGGGGAAAAGAGAATTTTGGAAAGGTGGAGAAATACATTCTATTTCACATGATTTTAAATCTTGTGCGTTTTTGTTTAATGTAAAAGATTATATAAGTAAACCTGTAAGTATAGTAATCCAGTGTGGTAAACTTTCATACAAAATATTGGGAAGTAAAAGTGAAGAGTTCGCCCCACACAACAACTTGTAAGCACTTTCCATAACAAAATAGTAGAAAGCCTGAGATTTGAGCTCTTAACTGAAAATTCTTTTACTGATGGCACATGCATTAGAATAAAACCCAAATCCAGGCATAAGCATGTCTGACAAGGCATCCTGGAGAATGATGCCAACCAGTTTAAATAACTCTCAGATTTTATTTCAGTGTTTTTAATGCAGTAATCTTCATAATAAAATAACTGTTACTTCTATTTTATAAAGTAAAAGGAAGATTTCATTTGTCCATGCTTTTGCTTATATCAACTGCAATATTCTCCTTTTTTTAAAAATTTTCTTGCATGATTGATATATCTGGATATATACCTTATAGTCTTTTCAGGATAATGTGCAACATTTCACATTCTTTTTTCTTTTGAAATGAGTGGAATGAAAGGTTTCAGGTGAGATATTATTTAATATTATTCATTTATATTTCTTTTGTTTGAATTTTTATAAGTGCTGCTCTCTGTAAGATATTTTCTAAATAATTTAAAGAATATCTTAATACGTTAATGATCTCTCAAACACAAAAACATAAAAATGATTTTATTCTTTTTGTCATATAGTTAAGCATGTTAATTTTCTCTTGAATTAAAATATGAGTCTTACATTTATTAACGCATATAATGTGGAGCTATAATTTGCATTAATTCTTACAAATGAAGTATATTATAAAATGTGGAGGGAAAGATAGATTTGAGATTGATGACTTTCAATATTACATTAGGAAGAGAAAGTAAGCCTTTAGATAAATTTATTAAAAGCTGTGTGTGAAGTGGACCAAAAAAATCTAACACACTATATTGTTGGTAATATCTATGAATAATGAGCATATTGGAAATAGAAAGTACAGCAATGTATAAGTAATTTACACAAACAAAATCCAACATAATTACCACCATTCTTTTCCATCATTCCCAAAAGCAGAATTATAGTTGCAACAAAAATGTTAATGAAGTGGATTAACCAAATAGAAATCAAAAAAGTATGAGACGGCAGATTTTTAATGGTGCATCAAAGTTTGCAGGAGGGACTAGACTGCAAGACCGTATTTTTTGATCCTTCCCTTCAGAATGGGTGAAATAATGGCGTATGCACTGACAGATTGTGTTTAGGGAGAACAGTTCCTGCAATTCTGAATGAGATGGGTCTCTGGAAAGTCATTTATGCCAGACAGCAGCGTCCTTTCATAAGCATAGCCACACTAATGTGTCCAGCAGCTCCTCAGAGCAGACACAGCCTGTAAATCACAAGTGGCAAACAGGCCTGGCTTTGTAGGGAAAGGATGTTGGTTGGGAGATCTTACTTCCAATGCAATTCTATAGCAACTTTGAAGGGAGCAGGAAGCTTTGTTTCTCATCTCTCAGAAGTCAGTTACATTTTGTTTGAGAAATGTTGATGTTAAGAGAATTCCTTACTAGCACAAATAAACTTTTGAATGGTTTAACCCCCCACAAAAATAATCCTATATAATAAAAGGGTAATATGCAAGTTGACCCTAAAAGCAGAACCACTGAGAATGACTGGTCACCATGACACACACTGACCACCAGGGGGCAGACGCCCAAAGCAGGAGCTACGCTTGGTGGTCAGTGCACTCCCACAGGGGGAGCTCTGCTCAGCCACAAGCCAGGCTGATGGCTGCCAGTACAGCAGTGGTGATGGGAACTTCTCCCGCTTCCTCAGCAGCACTAAGGATGTCCGACTGCAGCTTAGGCCTGCTCCCCACTGGCAAGTGGACATCTCCCAAGGGCTCCTGGGCTGACAGAAGGATGTCTGACTGCCAGCTTAAGCCTGATCACCCAGGGAGTGGGCCTAAGCCAGCAGGTGGACATCCCCCGCAGGGTCCCAGACTGCAAGAGGGCACAGGCTGGGCTGAGGGCCCCCCCCCCCAAGTGCACAAATTTTTGTGCACTGGGCCTCTAGTAGTTATTATTATAATAATGATGATAAAAGTAATAATGTAACACTATTGTTTTCATAGTTCCATATGCCAAGAAAACTTGTGGGCATTCTTATCATGCTATTAGGTTGTGAGTTTAGCATGATCTGTTAATAAAGAAGCCTTAGTGATGGAAAAGATGATATCAAAACTCTCCAACGTAGCATTCAAAACATCAAGGAACTAGTGACATAGGACATTCTTTCCAGAACAGGAACTTTAGTTAGCTATAGGCCTAAATGAATTCATTAGAGTTAAGATGGAGAAATGATGGTGAATAAGCAAGAGGAAAGAGAAATGGGTGTGGCTGAGTGGCAGTGTTGTTCTGGCTTGAAGCCTGTGTGATGTGAAACAGCAGGAACTAACTATAACCTTAGGAAGTTCAAGGGAAACAACAGGTGGTAATTGCTGCCCCATTCACCATGTCTTCAGTAGAATGTGCCAGCTGAGCATTCTGAGTGTACTGGCAGGTGAAGAAAGAGATAAAGAAGACACCATCAAAATTTTAATTAAAAACCTTTCAGTTGCTTTTTAAAATACCTTTACTCCTTGAGCCTTTTGTCAGGCCTATTTTTTGACGTTGAGTTAATCTGTTTATCTAAACTATTAAAATTTTGGCCCAACCTTGAAATATCTCACCCAAGTCTTGACCCCATTAAGACTTAGAGGAGGTCATCACCATGTGAGGTTTCCGGGATTGGAGAAGGGACATTCTTCCACTGGTGAAGTAGGGAGTGTGGAATGAAGGATGTGACTGAGGGAACCATGCCCAAACCCAGAACACAGCAGAGAATCTGCTAAAACATGCCCAGTGCCAAGTTGCATATGCTGTCGCACTTTGTCACTTTGTCCTGTCAAGGTTTACAAGTTGTTTTTCATATTAAAAATTATCAAACACTTGCCTTTTCTCACAACCAAACATTTATATTATTATACTGTATCTTATTCTGTATGTAGGTGTTTGCATATATATTTATTTATTAACAGGAATTATTCTATGTATAGAGATATTTTATATATACACATATGTCTACATATGTATATTTATGCAAAATTTTATTTGCCTACATTATCTTTATGAAACAGAGTTCTCCATGAGTATAGATTATTTTAACATATACCAGTTAATAACATATACAAATGTTAACCTACTTTTATTTATACTTTAATTCCTATTAAGAAAATACAGGCAAACATTCAAAGCAACATGGGAAGTTTATTTGGATTACACTGATACATCTTCCCTGTTTCTTTTTTTCAATATTTTCTTCCTGCCTTTTAAAAAAAAATTTATCTTTATTGTTGAAAGTATTACAGATGCCCTCTTTTTTTCCTCAGTTGACCCTCTCCACCCAGCACCAGTGCCCCCCCACCCCATCCTCTGCCCCAGGCCTTTAGCACAGGTTGGGTTATGCATATATCCTATATAATAAAAGCCTAATATGCTAAGTGTCTGGTTGGCCAGTGACAGTTTGACTGTTCAGCTAATCAAAGGGTAATATGCTAATGATATTCTAAGGCTGCTCAGCCTTTCACTATGACATGCACTGACCACCAGGGGGCAGATGCTCTGACCAGTAGGTTAGCTTGCTGCTGGGATGTGGCTGATCAGGACTGAGTGAGATGGGCTGGACACACCCTAGAGCCCTCTGCAGTCCCTTCCTAGCCCCAGGTGTGCACTGGTGGGGTCCCTAGGCCTGGCCTCTGCCCTCTTGCAATCCAGGATCCCTTAGGGGATGTTGGAGAGCCGATTTTGGCCCGATCTCACAGGCCACTCCCCTTGGGAGGGTGCCAGACACAGAGCTCACAGCTGGTGATTGCTGCTGCGGTATGAGCCTCTCCAGAATGGGACTGATTGGGCGTGAGCCACGGCAGGTGCAGTGGGGCCGGGATGAGTGGGAGCAGCAGGTAGGAACTGCAGGCAGCATTGGACTGTGGGTTTTGGCCCAATCTCTACAGGCCACCCAGAAGGATCCCACTTGTGCACCAGGCCTCTAGTACATATAATAAAAGGGTAATGTGCAAATTGACCCTAACTGCGAAACGACCAGGAATGACTGGTTGCTATGATGTGCACTGACCACCAGAGGGCAGACATTCAATGCAGGAGCTGCCCCCTGGTGGTCAATGCATTCCCATAGGTTGAACTCTGCTCAGCCATAAGCCAGGCTGACAGCTGGGGAGTGCAGCAGTGGAGGCAGGAGAGGCAGTGCTAAGGATGTCTAACTGACAACTTAGGTGCAATCCCCTGGGAGTGGGCCTAAGCTGGCAGGTGGACATCCCCCAAGGGGTTCTGGACTGCAAGAGAGCACAGGCTGAGCTGAGGAGTCCCCCTGAGTGCACAAATTTTCATGCACCAAGCTCTGGTACACATACAAGTTCTTTGGTTAAGTTTCCCCTGCCCACCCCCTTCCTTTCCCTCTAAGATTTGTTAGTACATTCCATGCTTCTGTGTCTCTGGATCTATTTTGTTCATCAGTTTATTTTGTTCACTTAGCCTGCAAGGAACACCATTTTAATGTTCTTTTGTTATAGAAATGCTGATAGTGGCAGTTTTTGATGCTCATATCAACACTGCTCTGACTTCCAGGAGAGCCCATGGACTGAGCTGTTATACAATAATCCTTAAAGGACAAATACTTGCCTTGACTTGAAAATCAGAGAAAACTTTAAGACTTAGTTCAGAATTCAGTTGCTATTTCTTAGCCATCTTATCTAAACTAATAAAAGGATAATATGCTAATTAGACCAGATGTCTTCTGGACATCCTTCTGGACAAAGCTGCAACAGCTGCGAGGGCTACAGAGGGTGGGCAGCTGCAGTGGCTGTGAGGGCTGAGGAGGGCTGGTGGCCGGCAATGGCAGCAGCAACAGGGTGATGGGGGTAGCACCTTCCCCGATCACCTGGTCACCTCCTGCAGAGGGAGCCAGACTGCAGCTTAGGGAAGCGGCCCTAAGACATCAGTAGGACATCCCCTGAGGGCTCCCAGACTGTGAGAGGGGGCAGGCCAGGCTGAGGGACCTCCCCTCCAGTGCATGAATTTTTGTGCATCAGGCCTCTATTTTCTTTATATTTCTTGGTGTTAGAGGAAGTCAGAAGTTACTAGAATGTCAGCACTAGAATTTTCTTTTAGGAATTTTCTTTTTTCATATGGAAGGGACTCAAACATATTTCTTGTGTTGCTTGCATCATAGCAGCACCTTGTAATTTTTCAGTCTTTATTCTTCTTTACTCTCAATGTATTTTTATCCTACTGAACAGTTCTTTGAGAAGGTTAACATTGGAAAGATTGCGAATCATCAGCATAATTTTATCAGATGTATTGCAAATCAGAAATTACCTTGTTTTCATTAAAATGGCTGATATCCATCATATGGTAAAAACTGCTAGCTATAATTCAACCACTTCTATTGACGTTTTAAAATCTCTTTGAAATTTGGTCTATGTTGTTAAAAGAATTTGTAAGCCATATGATAATCAATATAATTTTGATGATGAAAACAATAGTAAGGAATATTTTACTTTTTACTAATATGTTATTCTTTCTCTGCCGAGTAGGTAACTATTATGTTTAAACCTCAACCTTCACACACCACTTTCATTTTCCGGCATAGATAAATATATATTATTTCTGCTTTGACAAATTAAAGTTTCCCGAGAATCTTCCAGTGTTAGAATATAGCATGATACGGCCATTCTATTTTTGTTGCCTTTTTTGCTCAACACAAAATTATTTTTCAGTCTTACAACTGTTTGTTTAATAGTCATTCACAATTTTTCAGTAATATTGGAAAAAGAAACGAACTTTGAGGAGTTATAGGAAGTAGGTAACTATTAGACATTTTGGATTTGTTCATAAAATTAATGTAGAGTTTACAACTTCACCCTTCATTTTATACTTTTAGGCAGAAAAGTCAAACAAAATAAAAATGGAAAAAGCTTACCATGTCACCAGGATAATGTTGAATGTTAAAGCTGTAACTCTACACTGGTCTGTGGTATCACTCCCACTTTGGAGTCATGTAGTTGTAATAAAATGTGTCAGAGAAGAATGCAAAGTTTGAGTCATAATACCTGCCCTCGATTTTATATAGTAACTGTTATAACCACTCAAGATTTTTAGAACGTGTCCAATGAAATGGCATGTGCCAACAGGGTTGTCGTTTAAGAAACTGTCACAACTTATATGGAATTTCTTTTTAGGGTGGAGGATAATACCCTTGGTTGAAGAAGGGGAAGGGAATTCATTATCTTTATTTTTCCTTTCTTTTGAAATTGGTACATTATTTTATGCAATCTTCCCTCTGTGTTTTGCATTAATATTTCTCATGAGGCAGATTAGAGACTAAAAGTGGTAGCCTGTGGACCAGAATCTGATAGTAGGTAAACTTTATTTGGCTTTTCCAAATTGGTTGCTAACATTTTAATACTGGCAATTTCAGATAAAATCTTATTTTTTAAATTTCTCTTGCTCCCTTATTATTTTTTAAAATTATAGTTGACATACAAATGTTATATTCCTTTCAGTTGCACAACATAGTGATTCCACAGTTACATACCTTACAATGTCATCACCATAATAAGTCTATTAACCATCTGTCACCATACAAAGTTATTACAATATTATTGACTATATCCCCTGGGCTTTACATCCCATCCCCCTGACTTCTTTATTTATAGCTAGAAGTTTGTATCTCTTATTTCCCTTCACCTTTCTCACCCATCCCTCCACCCCTCTCAATTTCTGGCAATCACGTTTGTTCTTTCTGTGAATTTGTTTCTGTTTTATTTTGTTAGTTCATTTCTTTTGTTTTTTAGATTCCACATATAAGTAGTCATACAGCATTTGTCTTTTTCTGTCTGACTTATTTCACTTAGCAAATACCCTCTAGGTTCATCTATGTTGTCACAAAAGGAAAGATTTCATTCTTTTTTATTGCTGAGTAAGATTCCATTATATATGTGTGTGTGTGTATATATATATATCACATATTTACCCATTTATCTATTGATGGACACCTAGATTACTTCCATATCTTGACCACCTGTCTGGTCCCGCATATACACAAGTGACATCAAATATAAAGATTATTATAGAGCATTCCAGCATGTCCTAAATTACAATAAAAATTTAGTCCCATATGGAAATATGCAAATTTCAGGGAGGTTTTCAAGTCACAGGCTATGTTAGATTTGTGTAATTGAATTGACTCTGAGAAAACACTAAAACTTCAGGGTAAAGATCAGAAGGGATACAGTGTTGGAGAATAGGACCAGGTAAGAAGTGGAGGAAGGCTCCTAGAGCAGTACTACCAAGTCACATCAGTCTCCAGGGCACTCTTCCAAGCACTGCATTTCTGGGTGCTGCTGAGGTCATTGAAGAGTTCCACTGAGGCAGAGGGCTGTCGGGCATTTGCTGTGGGTCACATTTATTTATGGAGGAGGGTGGACTTAGGATGTGACATAGGAAATACAAAGATAACTGTGCACCCGTTACAGCTGAGCCCCATGGGACTCTCGCCAGCTCTTTTACAGGCTGGCTTCCCACCATCTACCCCTTCTGCTGGAAGAAGAAAAGAGGCTGTCATCCAGGGAGCATGCCCAAGGACTTGTAGAGTCAACTCAATCTAATACCACACAAAGGAAGTTCAGCAAATACCCAGGAAGCCAGAACTAAATAGTTTCTAGAGAACAATAGGACACTTTTGCTTTCTCTCCCAGAATGAGGAATGCAAAAAACGTTGAATTTTTCTCACAGGCTACTGGACAAATGCCCATTTTTTCTTCAATATAAAGTGCCCTGTCAGCTAACAAATCCCCTATTTTCTTGGCACTGCTCTTTCCTAATCCTGCTGTGCCTGTTCTCTCAGAGGTAGATTGTTTCCTTTCGGAAAATGGATAGGATACATTCAAGTTGAGGTGAACTTTGACCTGGCAACCTCAACTAAAAAGCAGCCTCGGGCCCTGACTGGTTTGGTTCAGTGGATAGAGCGTTGGCCTGTGGACTGAAAGGTCCCAGGTTCGATTCCAGTCAAGGACATGTACCTTGGTTGCAGGCACATCCCCAATAGGAGGTGTGCAGGAGGCAGTTGATCAATGTTTCTCTCTCATCGATGTTTCTAACTCTCTATCCCTCTCCTTTCCTCTCTGAAAAAATCAAATATATACACATACACACACACACACACACACACACACACACGGGACCTAGTGCACAAAACTTTGTGCACTCGGGGGGTCCCTCAGCCCAGCCTGTGCCCTCTTGCAGTCTGGGGCCCCTTGGGGGATGTCTACCTGTTGGTGTGCCTGGCTAGCCTGGGTGAGGGGCTGATGGCTGTTTGCAGGCTTGCCAAGCCCCCCAGTGGGGACCCTCACCCCAGGGGGTGTGGCCAGCCTGGGTGAGGGGCCGAGGGCCATTTTCAGGCTGCCCACAGCCCCTTCAGGGTTCGGATCCCTACTGGGGTGTCTGGCTTGAAGCAGATATCTGAGATTTATTTAACTTCTATAATTGAAACTTTGTTGCCTTGGTCCCCTGCTCGAAGCCTGGGTTGCCCCTGGCAACTTAAGATCCCAGCCCAGCAGGTATCTGGGGTTTGTTTATCTTCTATAATTGAAACTTTGTAGCCTTAAGTAGAGCTTAGGGCCCACAGGGCCCTGGCTTCCTCCATTGCCCGGGGCAACTCCAGCTCCGTGCTGCCGCCATATGAGTTGAGTTAATTTGCATATTTGCTCCTGATTGGTTGGTGAGTGTGGCTTGTAGGTGTAATGGAGTGATGGTTAATTTGCATATTACTCTTTTATTAGATTAGATATATATGCAGCCTCGGTTTCATGGAATGATAGATACAGAATAGTATTGTATTGTACACTATTGTGATGCTGTGCCATCTTAGAGGGACAAGTACTTAAAAATTAAAAAGGCTGGTAGTTTGCAACCCATAATTTATAATTTATATTTCAAATGCAAATTGCATAAGATTTAGATGGGATGAAATTAAAATTACTTTTTGCATTATTTATACCTGTAAAGGGGGGGCACTTAAGCAAATTATTAGGCAGTGATTGGTAGTCAAATTGATCTTCTAAACAAGACTTCCAGAGGAGCGCTTCTTAAAAAATGTTGGAAAGAACAAAATTTTCACAGTTCTGTGTTTGCATTTACTTGCAGAATATATGCTAATTACAATGTGCTTATTTATTCATTAAAGCAGTTAATTAAAAGACATATACTTGATAATAATTGACCAGGATCGTCCTGATTAAAACATAAATTGAAATTATAAGCACAAATTAATTTTTAATTACTATAATCTTACATAAAATTGTAATGTATAATTCAGACTGCCATGTATGCAGACAAGGCATTTGCTAGACTATCCTATATTAACAAGTTTCATTGTTCAAAACTAAGTTAAATGCTTTAACCTCAAATCTTACTACTCTTCCTATAATCTCTAATTCTGTTAACAGGATCTTTATTGTAAACTTTGAAACAAGCTAACAACCCTTTCCTGAAACCCTCAGAATCAAGTGTGTTTCAGAATATAAAGTTTTAGGCATTAGAAAGTGAATACTGCTTGAACACTGCTTATTGTCTGACACACTCGGAGACCTGAAGCTGAAGCCATCCATTTCTGCAGTGAAGCACATGCATGTTCACACTAAGAAGCAATATTAGTGAGCACAAATGGCCTCACATCTGTTCAAATCCATCTTTGCCACCAAGTGAATTTGTCGCAAACTTAAAAAACCTTTTGTTTAGACTTATGAAAACACTAGAGGCCAAGTGCATGAAATTCATGCACTGGGACGGGGGGGCGGGGTGGGAGGTTGTCCCTCAGCCCAGCCTTCACTGTCTCCAATCTGGGATCCCTCAGAGGGTGTCCGACTGCCAGTTTAGGCCCGATTCTGGCTTAAAAACTGGCAGTCGGACATCCCTCTCACAATCCAGGACTGCTGGCTGCTTATCGCTCGCCTGCTTGCCTGCCTGAATGCCCCTAACCCCTTCTGCCTGCCAGCCTGATCACCCCCTAACCACTGCCCCGAAGGTCTGATCAATGCCTAATTACTCCTCTGTGAGCCCAATCACCCCCAACTGCCCTCCCTTGCTTGCTTGGTTGCCCCCAACTGCCCTCCCCTGCAAGTCTTGTTCACCCCAACTGCCTTCCCCTGCAGGCCTAATCACCCCCAACTGCCCTTCCCTGCCTGTCTGGTCACCCCCAACTGCCCACCCCTGCAGGCCTGCCCCCCCACAACTGCCCTTTCCTGCAGGCCTGGTCCCCTTTAACTGCCTTCCTCTGCAGGCCTGGTCACCCCCAACTGCCCTCCCTTGCAGGCCTGGTCCCCTTTAACTGCCTTCCCCTGTAGGTCTGGTCACCCCCAACTGCCCTCCCCTGCAGACCTGGTCCTCCCAACTGCCCTTTCCTGCAGGCCTGGTCCCCCTTAATTGCCCTCCCCTGCTGGCCTGATTGTGGCAGCCATCTTATTTGAGGGTGTGATGGTCAATTTGTATATTACATCTTTATTATATAGGATTTTATTTAGGAGATTTTATAATTACAGAAAAGCAATCAAGGACTATATCTTCATTTTTTATCTATTCTCCATTATTTTGCCCCGATACCCACTTATGCCATGATACCTTCATTGTGTATCTTTTTGGCTTCCCACTATTTCCCTTCAAGCTTCTTTAAAGACCTTTCAAAAGTTATATCCTATTGACTTTTTTCAGGTTCTTCCCTAAAAAGTAAGTGCTTCACTCCAATCAAACTCAACTTACCAGCAACCCCAGAGTGTACCTCCCACATCTTTGCTCACTGCACTTCAAACTGGAGTACCTTGCCTCAAGTCTGCAACCCATGTCAGATACTATCATCCTGTTATCCTTACTCTCCTGACTGGAATCATACCTTTATAGGAACCTTACCATGCCCTAGTCAGAATATGCCATATATGGAATCTAATGAACTAACAAGCAAAATAGTGACAGCAGGCTGACAGCTGTTGGGAAAGGAGAGGGCTGGGTGAAGGGATTAGAGGGACTGAGCAAAAAAGGAAAAAGAAAAAAACTCATGAACACAACAACAGTATGGTGATTGCTGGGGAGGGTTGGAGTAGGAAAGGTGAAAGGGAGATAACTGGGCTACATGGAAATGGACAGAGACTTGACTTGGGTGGTGAACACACAATACAGTGTACACATGATTGTTGTAGACTTGTGCATCGAAACATGTATAATTTTGTTTACCAGTATCCCCCAATAAATTCAATTAAAAAGGAAAGAAAATAATGTGGTTAAATAGAATACTGCCTGCCCTCTAATTACAGCACTAATTTAGTATATTTTCCATTTGAGTTGATAGTCATGTGCTAACTTCCCCACACAACTAGATTTAAAGCCATCCAGCTTTTTCAGTGTCCTTGTGTGAACATGTAATTACAAGACGTTGGTTACATGAATGAATGAATGCGTTAGTTAATATCTCTCTTGATCTCATCAACCTGACCACCCACAAGGAACCTTACACCCTGTGTTCATTGCCACTGCCCAGATCCTAAATGTCCCCACATGGAGAATAGTATAAAGATCTCAAGAGAGTACCCCGAAAAAGACAGACTCTGTTCCAAGTACAGATGTAGGATTACTTTGAAAAAGGAAACTCTGTTTTCTCTTTGGTTCCAGTATTCATCTTGACAGTACTATCAAGAAGGCAAGGTGTCCCTCCCCTTTGAGAGTGGCCAGGGACTAATGGCCTACAGGTTACTCGTTCTGTAAGTCTCCACTTAGATAACATTTCCTGGGGGGAGACTTCCCTGACCAGCCGGTCTGGGTTAGCTTTCCTTTCTTTGCCTCGCATGGCTTTTGTTTTGTTAATAGTCACCATATTTACTTTTGGGGTGTGAGTTTCAATCCAAAAACTCAGGTCAGTAATAAATATTTGGACTTCATTTTCTATAAAAATTTGATTTCTGAATCTGAGCCACCATTCTTCTGAGCTGATAAAAATAAACAAATAAAAAACATCAGTCTTCTTGGAATCTCTGCACTGTCCTTCACCTTTAGGCCTGCTTCACACATCTGGGGGTCTTATGGTATCCAGCAATCCAGGGTTGGAAATAGAGAGGTCCCGGTCTTCAGCTAGTGGACCACACAGTGTGCTGCTGAGAGGCTGTACACCTTGACTGGCGTGTGTGACCTTCAGATAGAGGGTGTCATTCCTGCATCTTGGGGCACAAGAAACTTCCCGCAATGTCTGAGCCACCCTTCGGACTAGGGAATCTTTTGCAAGGCTTCCTCTGTTCCTGTACATCTAGATATGTAACATACCACTTTTTAAAAGTATGTTTTTATTGATTTCACAGAGGAAGGGAGAGAGAAGAGAGAGATAGAAACATCCATGATGAGAGAGAATGATCGGTGCCTCCTGCCTTCCCCACACTGGGGATGGAGCCCTGCAACCCAAGCATATGCCCTGACTGGGAACTGAACTGTGACCTCCTGGTTCACAGGTCAATGCTCAGCCATTGCACCACACTGGCTGGGCCCATCTAATTTAATAAAAGACTAATATGCAAATTAACCCTCACTCCGAGACACCTAAGCCACGCCCACCAACCAAGCCATGCCCGCCAGCCAATCAGAGCAACAGTGTGCAAATTAACCCAGCCAAGATGGCGGTTAATTTGCATACACAGGCGCAGAGGAAAACTGAAAACAGCCTAGAAGGAAGCCAAGTGCTGCAGAAGGGAACGAAGCGGCAGAGAAGGGAACGGAGCCGAGGCAGCGGAGATGGGAGGGAGAAAAGCGGCCGAGAAGGGAGGGAGCGAGGCAGTGGAGACGGGAGGGAGCGAGGCAGCAGAGATGAGAGGGAGTGAGGCAGCAGAGACAGAAGGGAGTGAGGCAGCAGAGACTGTGGAGATGGGAGGGAGCAAAGCAGCAGAGAAGGGAGGGAGCTGAGGCAGCAGAGATGGGAGGAAGCGAGCTAGCAGAGAAGGGAGCAAAGCCTGTCTCAGCGGGCTTCACTCCCTTCTCTGCTTCGCTCCAGCTCAGGAAGCCCTATTCCTGCAGGAATCTTCCTGCAGTGGGCCTCTAGTTTTCTTTATAAAGGTATTGTTGCCTTCCTGGAAGTGCTCCTGGGAAGCTGGGCTAAGGCCCCACTGCTCTTGGAGACCGCAGATCTCCTTCCTCTCTTTTGGTTTGTGGGAGTTTCTTCCTAGATATTCCTGATTTCTAGAAATGTTGGTGGACACGTTTGTTTCCTATCCTGCCTCCTCATACATTTTCTGAGGTAATATCGGGTGGCCAGAGCTTGGTGGAATGGCACAGGAAATGGAAAAATAAGAGGGGAAAACCTAGATAAATATATAAAAAGAGAGGTCAGTGTAATTGCTTGTTTAATGTCTGCCTTTCTTGGTTAGACTTTGAACTCCATCAGGCCTGAAATAAGGCTTTGTAATCTCAATGTTCAAGTATTGTCTTGTTTGTGTTAGGATCCTAGTAAATCCTTGAATAAATGGGAGTGAAATTCAGAGGCTGGATGTGTGGAAAGTATAATGACTAAGAGGGCAGAGTGAAAGACGATGGTCCAGATGTGAACCTCGGCTTTCCTGTTTACAGTCAGATGGGCAAAACCCTTAACCGCTTCATGCCTCAAATTCTTCATTCATCAGGTGGTGGCTGTGAGAGTTTAAAAAAGTGAATGTTTACCCTGGCCAGTGTGAATCAGTTGAACATCGACCTGTGAACCAGGAGTTCATGGTCAGTTCCCATCAGGGTACATGCCTGGGTTGTGGATTCATACCCTAGGGGTGGAGTGGGAGGGGGTTGTGCAGGAGGCAGCTAATCAATGATTCTCTCTCATCATTGATGTTCCTCTCTCTCTCTCTCTCTCTTTCTCTCTCTCTCTCTCTCTCTCTCTCTCCCTCTCTCCCTCTCTCCCCCCCTCTTCCTTCCTCTCTGAAATCAATTTTAAAAATATATTTAAAAAATTAACATTTATAAAATTCTTAGACTAATACCTGGTACATCATCTGTATCATATGAATGTTATCAGTGGAAATGAAGTTCTTGAGGTACTATGAGGAAAATAATTTCCTGAGGCATCCATGAGAAGATGAGATTTCATGGAAAGTTTTATTGATGATGTAAAATTAAAGGGGTTCCCTTCCAAGGTCCCATCTCTGTCTGTCTTGCCATGGAAGAAGTCCATTCTTGTCTTCAACAGGGCCAGAATGAAGGCCACTGCCCAGAATATTTGCACTATATTGAAGTCCAGCCCAGTCCAGCATCTGGATAGCTTAGCTTGTGTTCCCAGCTGCAGTCCATGTCCTGTGGGGTCTGCACCACCATGTGCCATGCAGCTGCTGAAGGCTGCAAGGCAATGAGACAACAGGCGAGTGCATGGGCTAATGCAGTTCCTGAGCAAGAGAGAACAAGAGTGAGCAAGAGAGAGGGGGTACCCTTTGTCTGGGGATTTTAATTTTCCAAGATTTTGTGTGTTTCCGATGGGGTCCACCCCCTAGCCAATGTATTGTTTCCCAGGCACCTTCCCTAGGTCACCCCAACTGCACTGTGCATGTGCCTAACTCCCCATTTGTCAGTCTCTTTCCCAGTGATCTGCAGGGAATGGGTCAGTGGTTCCCTGGGATGCATGAAGCTGTAGCTTCCTGGTGAAGCTGCCAGGTGACCATGCCTATAATATCTGGCCTTCCCTTTGCTCACTTCCTATCAGTAATATTAATAAACTGATTACAATGATGACATTAATGTTGATCACTGTTATTACCATTGTGCTCATTATTTATCTTTATTGTTACTAAGAAATCTTTAGACAGAACTGTTCTCTTGATGTTCTAAAAGAGAGAACAGCTCTGGTCCAATGCCAGCAAAGTTTATATGAATAAAGTTGATACAGTTTCATTTTTGCGTGATCTCCCAGTCTGCTAAACTAGTTTATATTTCTTTCCTATATTCTGTGTCTACTCTGGTTCCCTCAGGATCATGCTTCTCGGGAATCTGACTTCTTTTTATCTTCTGTTGGACTTTCTTAGCTGTATGTCCTTAGGAAACACTGCAGTGACTGCCTGGGACCCCTTCTTAGGTTGTATATGACAGCTAGAGTCTTTCTCAGTCCTTGTGGTTCAGGCAGTTCTTCTTATATTTCACACTTGCCATTGTTGAAGTTTATCTGCCATCGTTCTGCTTATTCGCAGATCCTTTGTGGTTTGTCTTAGCGTTCAAGTAGCTACAGTATTTAATGTCATTTGTCAATGCAGAGAGTGCATTGTTCTCTTTCTCTTCTAAATAATTTGAAAATTCACACTTGTCATTTACATGTAAAAGGATAATTCCTGGAGTGACTAGGGTTAACATTTGTAATAGACCCAGTTAGAGTAGAGCTTGGAGTACCTATAATAAAGAAAGACTAACTTTCTGAGCCAATATTACATTCAACTACAGGAAGCTAGGTTTTTTTCATAAATAGTACCTCCACAAGGTGATCTTTCTCAGTCAACTATAAATTCTGATTTTCATAGGCTCAAATGCTCATATTATGGTTTTTCAAAGGATTTCTTTAGCTATTTAGAACTTCATATCGTTGCTTTTTCTCTTCAGACAGATACCACCTACTACAATGTGGAATGATTTAGTGGTAAATTTTCTTTCTCTTAATTCCTTTCCCACTGTTAACCTAAAGTTATTCTTCTACCTAAATATTTTTGCATTCTATTATACTATTTCCCCATGTGGTCTCTCTCAGCTAGAAATTATCTTATCAACTTCTCAGAATATTTATCTTTATTTATGCTGCACACATACCCACTGTGATGGTTGTGTTGTAATGCATGATATATTTTGGGCAAACAGAATCATGATGCTATTTACATTATGGAGAAGCTTCGGGATTGTCATTTCTCAGCATAACATGGGTTTTTTTTCTTTTATTGGGGCCCTTGGAGACCTTTACATTAAAGTAATTCCTTGTTTTCCCTACTTACCTCTACAACTCCCTGTGCTTATTGGTGAGCACTGTCAATGACATTGCCATTGTTGGCTTATTCCTACTATGGGTCACTTATGCACATTTGTACAGAACAATTAATGATGCAATAAACAATGAAGTCAAGTGTGTGTGTCTATCATTTTGAGACATTTGCCTGTATAGAAGAGAGCTAGCATTCTCCTGCTTCTGTTAATCCTCTTTGTAGTTGCCTCTTTCTCTGCCTATTTCTCAAATGGAAGGCTGTTCTGCCTGTAGCCTCCCTACGTGACTTCACACAGCCCTATGACTCGTGATTCCCATTTGTCTCCTATTTCATGTGCATATCCAACCTCCATTCCTTGGCTGTCCATAGGCACCTCAAATTCAGTAAGTCCCTAACTAAATTCATCATCTGTAACAAGCTACCTGCCCAGAAAATCCAGTCTCTTCCAGTGATCCTTCTAACATCCTCTGTTCCTCAGTCTATAGACCAAGGACCATTCTCTGCTCTTTCTCCCTTATGTTTTCAGCCAAGCTACAAATCCTGCCAATTCTACCTCCTTAATGTCACTCAAACTCTCATTACGTCTCTTCCCTCGTCCAGGGCACAGCCCCTCAACTAGGCCATGAGAGCATTTTTCTAGGCAGTTTCTCTCTGCTCCCTTTTTCCTCTTTCCGTGCCAACTGCCATCCTCTCATTCACTTTGCTGAGAGTCTCCCACGACTCCTCAAACTTGGCATTAGGTGCATGTATTATTTCCTTGGTAGCCCCTCTACTTCTCCAACAAAACGGCTGTCATCCTGTATGATTATTGACGGCTTATTTTTCCCCATTGCTCCACCTGACATTAAAACCTGTGAGCATGGGGACTTGGCTCACCGTCCAATCCTCAGGGCCTAGCACAGGGAATGCTGCACAGAAGGCACTCGATAAATACTTCTCAAATATTGTGGAATATTAGTCAAGTGTTCTTGCACTTAAACTATAAATAAAGTAGAAAGAAATTATAAACACATAAATAGCATGATGACAAAGTCTGGAGTTGGAAGTCCTGGATTGAATTTCTGGCTCCATCGTTGCCTTACTGAATACGTTTGACAAAACACACAATTTCTCGCTGCAGTGTAATCATATAACACTCATCATTAGCGAGTACACAATAAAAGTGATTATAGCATCTTGAATTGATGGTTTCTAAGTAAGTTAGAAGCATTACTCATGAGTTATTTATTTGTTCAGCATCCCTTTGGGGTAGGCTTGCACCTTTCCTTCTAGAAGGTAGTGACGGGAGATAGAGCCCCTCCTGCAATGGTGTCAAAATACTTGTTCTGAGATGATTACCTACCTCACAGCATGACAGGAAGATCCATGAAGGGCTCTGAGTGTTTACGCTCCCAGGAGGAAAATAGATTGCTTAAGGTAGTTTTATACTCTTATATATCCAATTTCTTAAGAATTCAGTATATTTGGGAGTGATATTTGTACAAATAATTTCAATATTTTACCTCACTACTGGACTCGTTTTCCATGTTTTTCTGGAGACACATTTTCCCCCACACCCACTGAAACCATCTGTGTACCAGGCAAGTTTTCTGAGATGTAAATCAAGTAAAATATGTCCATTCCGTTTACTTAGAAAGATGTATGACTAATGATACTGTGGGAAAATGGCATAATGAACAAGTACTCCCTCTGTGTAAACAGCTAGGAAAGCCTAGCACTTACAGCCACATAGAGCTGCAACCTACAGAGAAGCATTCAGCACAGGTGCTTTGCAGCCTTCGCCCTCAAGACCACCTGCAGGAAGCAGAGTCCGTTTGTCTGTGTGTGAATCTGGAAGTCACCCCAATGAGAAGGTATTCTCTATCGTCATCAAACAGTTACATTTTTTTAAAATGTGCGCAAATTTTAGTCTCCCCCAAATTATGTTAATATTTGCTTTATAAAAACAAAAATGTTTAAAATTATACATATGATAAGGGGGGAGTATCCCAAAATTTATAAAGAACTTCTACAGCTCAAACCAAAAATACCCCTACACAATCCAATTTAAAAGTGGGCAAAGGGTGCATAATCCATGGACACAGACATTAGGGTGGTGAAGGCCTAGAGTGGGTGCAGTGGTGGCTAGAAGGGGTCAATGAGGGAAAAAGGGGGATATTGTTGGAATACTTTCAACAATAGAGATTTTAAAAGAAAAAAAAAAGAAGGGCAAAGGACCTGAATAGTTGCCTCTCCAATGGGACATACAGGTGGCCAATAGATGTATGAAAAAATGCTCAAGTCACTAATCATCAGAGAGATGCAAATTAAAACTACAATGAGATAGCTCTTCACATCTGTCAGAATGGCTATCATCAATAAATCAACAAATAACAAGTGTTAGTGAGGATGTGGAGAAAAGGGAAATCTGGTACACTGTTGGTGGGAATGCAGATTGGCATTAGGGCTAAAAAGAGTCTCATACTACAGACATAATTCTATTGGTTTTGTTAAAATGAGCTCTTAAGCCACTGTGGAAAGCAGTGTGGAGCTCCCTCAAAAAATTAAAAATGGAAATGCCTCAGAACCCAGTGATTCTACTTCTAGGAATATATTCAAAGAAACCTGAGACACTGATTCAAAAGAATATATGCACCCCTATGCTCATTGCAGGGTTATTTATAATAGCCAAGATTTAGAAGCACCCCAAGTGCCCATCAGTAGATGAGTGAATAAAAAAGCTGGGCTGCCCTAACTGGTTTGGCTCAGTGGACAGAGTGTCGGCCTGCGGACTCAAGAGTCCCAGGTTCGATTCCAGTCAAGGGCATGTACCTTGGTTGCCAGCACATCCCCAGTAGGGAGTGTGCAGGAGGCAGCTGATCAATGTTTCTCTCTCATCGATGTTTCTAACTCTCCATCTTCTCCCTTCCTCTCTGTAAAAAATCAATAAAATATATTTAAAAAAAAATTTTTTTTTAAAGCTGGGCTTCATTTACACAATAGAATTCTACTTGGCTATAAAAAGGAAGAAAAAGGAAGGAAATCTTAACTTTTGTGACAGCATGGAGGGACCTGCAGAGTATTATGCTAAGTGAAATAAGCCAGTCAGAGAAAGGCAAATACCATATGATTTCACTTATATGTGGAATCTAATGAACAGAATAAAGTAACTAACAAAATAGAAACATAGATACAGAGAACAGACTGATGCTGTCAGAGGGGAGAGGTTTTGGCCGGCTGGCTGAAAAAGGTGAAGGGATTAAGCAAAAGAAAAACCGAACGTCATAGACACAGACAACAGTATAGTGATTCCCGGAGGGGAAGGATAGTGGGGGCAGTGGAAGAGGGTTAAGGGAGCATAATTAGTGATAGAAGTCTTGTCTTGAGTGATGAACACACAATCTATATTACAAAAGACTATGGCCCTAACGCTGTAAGGAACAAAGACCAGCATTGGTGGGTGGGGCTATGAGCACAGCAAGACACCCAGGTGGGCAGGGCAGCAGCTCAGGTGGGTGGGGCCATGCGATTTTGTGTGTTGGGCTTCTAGTCCTATATAATAAAATCCTAATGTGCAAATCGACTGAACGGCAGAATGACTGGTTGCTATGACACAAACTGCCCATCAGGGGACAGACGTTCATTGCAGGAGCTGCCCCCTGGTGGCCAGTGCACTCCCACAGAGGGCATGCCACTCACCCAGAAGCCACTGGGCTCACAGCTGGAGAGCACAGCGGCAGTGTGGGGAGCCTCTCCTGCCTCTGAGTTAGCACTAAGGACCCCTCAGGGGATGTCTGACTGCCGGCTTAGGCCCAGCAGTAGGACATCCCCTGAGGGACCCCAGATCCCAAGAGGGCATAGGCCGGGCTGAGGGACATCCCTCCAGCCCCCCAGTGCATGAATGTTATGCCCCGGGCCTCTAGTTCAATATACAGATGATGTAGTATAGCATTGTGCACCGGAAACCTGTGTAATTTTATTAACCAATGTCACCCCAAGACATTTAATTTAAAAATAAATAAAAATATTTACTGGTAATTAAAATGAACTCATAAGGAAGATGCACCATGTTTATTATTGCCTTAAACACTCCTGGGATATTGACAAGTACCCTTCAAGCATTACTACAGTTTTAAAAACACAGGGTCCTAGATCATTGCAGCTCAGGCCATGGAATTTTTTTTAGAATTTAAGAGAATTTCTCCACATGTCCCCTTTCTACTTTGCTACATGTAAACTCGAAGTCCATTTGCTTAGTTCACTAGTGAGATTGTTAAAGTGTAGTTCTAAGCACCTAGTTGGCAGCATGTCCACAGTTCAGATGATGGAAAGATATACACTCAGCTTCCTCACACAGAAAATCTCAGGCTGAGGTGAGAATTACCTCTCCACTTCCTCTTTAGCTCTGGTTAAGACTGGAAACCAAACTGAGAAGTTCTAAAACTTAATGCTTTGTTTTGAATATTCAGAAAGTATGATCAAACAGCAAGCTGATCAGGCTCAGATAGGAGTACAAGAAGTGACTTATTTATACATTCAATTTTCAAAACATTTCTGAAGCCTACCATGTGTGCTGTTAAAAGGTTTTTAATTTTAAATGATTTTTGTTAGATAATCTGTTTAAAGTGACATTATGATTTATCGCCACTAATCAAGATTCTGATCCCTCGTAGACTTCTTGTTTGTATCTGTTTTTGTTCTTTGTTACATAAATATGAGGTTTATACATAAAATTCTGACTGTGTAATATAGGGCTAATGAGTCACAGATGGAAAGATGCTGGCACATTACCATCTAATAACATTTTAAACTCATATTCCGTAGTAAAACAAAAGCAAATTGTACACATCTGTTTTCCAACTTGTAGCATTTCTGAATTTGTGTAGAGCCTATGCTTAAAGGACTTTTACTCAGGGAGAAGTGAAAAGAGGATACAGGTCACCTTGAAAATACCCAGCCACTTAATCGCCTTATCGAAAAGGATTTGGCAAAGGGATCCGACTTCCTCCGACCGGCTTCCTGAGGAGCCCCAGCTCTAACGCATGAGAATCGAAGGCATTAGGGCTGAAAAGAAAGTCTCATGCTACAAGCATAGTTTTATTGATTTTGTGAAAAAGAAAAATATATCCCTAGTCCGGGGGGGAATAAAGGAGAAAATGTACCCAAACTAGTAAAATTGAAAAACTAGAAATTTTCTAGCCTTTCCTAAAAATATTCTCAAAATAGATTTGGGAAGGACAGCGAGGAGGAGAGGACACGGGAAGGCAGCACAGATCTCCGTGGTGGTTATTTTGTTTGTATGGTGAACATGTTCTGCGTGAAAAAAAATGGAGTGAAAGGTTCCCTATCACATGTTCTTGCAAAAGATGTCGAACAAAGGCAGAATTTCTCTCTCAGACCTACCCTATGGATACCGTATGTAGGGCTGCGTGAGTACAGTTAGTAAAGGACAGGACTCTAACGGTGTGTCCCCCCCCCCTTCCCCCGTGCTCCTGGGTTAAGGAATTCAAAACCATTTTTCTGCTTCAAGGGGTTGTGTGAACTGTCAAGTTCTTTTGGAAAAGGTACGTGACAGAAGTAATTACTACGGAGTGTGACCATAACTCCCCCTGACATGAAATACCCCTGTTATAAGAGACAGATTTCCATCTACCACCTCGGCAGGAATTCCTGAAACAGGAAAGCCCTGAGAATCATCAGATGATTCGGGAGGGAAATTCTGGTATGTGGGTGGTAAGACTGTATTTTGTGAGGCGTACTGCATTTATTCTGAGGAATATTTCTGATCTGACTGCAAAATTCTGTTCATGGTTGTCCAAAAAGGAATTAATGCACATATTGTATGTCCTGTGTTGTAGATTCAACAGAATATCCCTAGAGGGGAATTAAAGTGTTGTTTTCATAACAGTGTCTGTAGTTATCTCCAGTTTGCACTAACATTTCGTACCTAAGATTCTAGACATGTTGAGAGTGTATCCTGAGATGTTGTACCTGCCACAGGAGCAGTTACATGGGTTCTCAACCTGGCATTCCCTTTCAGGAAGTGGTTCTCAACCTTCTGGCCCTTTAAATACAGTTCCTCATGTTGTGACCCAACCATAAAATTATTTTCATTGCTGCTTCATAACTGTAATGTTGCTACTGTTATGAATCTAATGTAAATATCTGATATGCAGGATGGTCTTAGGCAGCCCTTGTGAAAGGGTTGTTCGACCGCCAAAGGGGTCGTGACCCACAGGTTGAGAACCGCTGCTTTAAGGAGTGGTTCACCTGGGAGCCTCATGTGTATGATATTGTTTATGGCACGTCAAGCAAGGCAAGACGTAGAGCTGGGACAGGGTGATTTTAGGTACATGCTTGTTTTGTTTGTCCACCAGTGAAATGTCTGTGTGACGTTTTGTGTCGTGTTTTGGTGCTGTGCCCTGTCCATAGGGTCTGCCAGGCTTCCCCACAGTCGCTGCCCTGCACAGTAATCAGATCCTCACCGTCAAGGTTTGTGGTTGGCACCCATGCCCGCCGTCAGAGCCCGCAATCAGCATAAGGGTGAGCAAGAACAGCTAAATTGGCCTGCCGAGTCCTGCCACTCGCTTTCATCAAATGTACCAGCTTCTTGGGTTCTTGGACCTCATGTGCATCAATGAGGTCAAATATATATGAAGGAGACTCTTGAGCATATGAGAGAGTTAAGATATTGAAGTCGAGCAAGGACAGTGGGCAGAGGCAGGCACAACTCTTCAGGATGGTGCCATGCCTGGAGGGGCGAATGAGTATGCTTTGCAAAGCTCTAAGTATGTTCCAATCCATAAAGTCACCCTGAGTGCTCTGGACTTCGGCATCAACAAAATGGCAGTCGTGTTCATGCCACATTATGCTGGTTGACAAGTCTGACGGAAATGAACTGGCACTTTGTCTGAGGACTTTCTGCTCAGAGTGCAGAGTGCAGGTGGCTTAAGCTTACCTGCCCCTTTAGCATGCAACCTGAGAAAAGCACAACCCCATGGCAATACTGGGATTCACAATAAGGTCCACTTCTAACTAAAAATCTGGTCTCACCATCCTGGTTCAGGGTTACATTTCTTTCAACCAGAGCCCGAGAGTCTGATGTCAGACACAAGTGCCAGTTCTGTTTTATTTGATGGTCATTATAACTCTAATGCATATATCTTTATTTCTTTCTTGGGGCCTTCTGATGTCTATTCTTCAACTCTCTCACCTCTGAACTTCAACCTTTGACCTCACCTGACTGATCAGATGGTGTTTCCTAAAATCAATCATGGGTTTCTCTCTGCTGATCAGCAGCTCATTAAACGCCGCTTGATTAAGGTAGTGCTTATCCTTGCTCAAGTCTGATTGCTTCTTTGCATTCAGTTATTACTCTGTATACTGTTGCTTTACCATGTGTCTCCCTTGGGTGGGGGTGGGGGTGGAAGGGTATTTACCTGGCAGTATCTTAGAGCAAAATTATGTTTAGTGAGCTGCATTTGTTTGAAATGAAGATGAAAAGTACCAAAATAAAAGGTATAGAAAACCTGTCTAAATTTTTTCACTAAGAATAAAGTCTTTTTTTTAAATTAAGTTATATCTAGTAATAGACCCAGTTTCTGAGGTCTCTAGCTTTGGTAATGTATAAATTGTTATAAAGCATGACAAGAGGCTTGTATGCTTACGTTTATAGGTTATGAAAAGGTAAACATTGTCCAATTTCAAATGCAGCCACTTTATTAAGGTGTATATAGATAGCATTGTCATGAATAAAGTTATGCAATGGCTTTACACCAGCTCTGAATCGAGGGATAACAGACACAGCATTTCCAAGAGCTGAGAGTGCTGGTTCCTGAGCTGCTTGGTTTTAATAGCTCCACTCAGCTCCTCAGCATGAATATTTATTTGATCCCTGCTGGCAGGCAAATTGCCTGCAGGCTTCATGCTTCTGCTCGCTCTGGTTCTTTCATGGTGTAAATGTGCATTAGATAATGCAAATTTAAAGTGCTGAAAAGAAGACCTAGGTCTTTATCCTCCGTGGTCATGGATGGTCTGTCCCCTTTCCATTGTAGGGTGACCAAGGACAAGCTGGGCCCCCAGGCCCGCCTGGCCCTCCAGGCCCAAGAGGGCCTCCTGGGGACACCGGGAAAGATGGCCCCCGAGGAATGCCAGGAGAGCCCGTGAGTTGCTTTTTGGGTCACTTGTTCTCACAGGTTTAGTTTTGCTTTAAGGGCTGAGAATTGGGATAGAGTGGGGTTGGGAGGGATTAGAAGGTCGAGAGAGTGGAGCCGGTTGAGAGATGGGGGAAGCTAGGAAAGCCCCCAAGCAAGGCACTGCCAGCCAGGCTGCTGCTTTACCACTCAATCCCCCGGGAACCACACAACCACAAGGACCTGGGCAGACAGCTAAGCCAGTGTTCAGGTAAGCCTCTGGAGTCTGGTTGGAGAACCTGATGTCACTTGTGCCCTGACTCCACAGAGTTCCTCATTGCCTTTGGTTTAACAGGGAGACTAGCTTGAAACACTAGGTGGGGGATTAATAACATTTTCCAAAAATCGATAGCAGAGACAATCAAGTCCGATATGATTTATGGAGAGTAAAGAATTTAAATGCTTCTAATATTTAATCTCTTGTAAATAACTTGACCAAAAGAATTGATAAAACGGTTAAATTAACAGTAAAATCAGTGGGTCTGGTTTGAATTTTGTATGTGAAGCTTATGAATAGAAATGATTTAAAAGTGAGCTGTTACTCTAATAAATTTTTTAAAAAGTAAAAGCAATCTCAACACTTAGATCTAAGTACTAAATACTTAGTGTCAAGTGTCAATATATAGCAGCACAGGACTCTAGATAAATGGCTTGCTTTGATAGTGACAACCCAGCAATTTAAATAAATATGTGGAAAAGGGCAAATTTTACACTTATATTATGAGGTTAGAACTTGAAATTCAGGTTTATTGATGAATTAAATTGTTTATTTAATGTATTGCTTTAACTTTTAAAAAATATATGTATTTTTATTGATTTCAAAGAGGAAGAGGGTGAGAGAGAGAGAGAGAAACATCAATGATGACAGCGAATCATTGTTTAGCTGCCTCTTGCTGGGGATGGAACCCACAGCTGGGCATGTGCCCTGACCAGGAATCAAACCATGATCTCTTGGTTCCTAGGCCAATAGTCACCACTGAGCCATACTAATTGAGCAAGTGTATTACTTTAACTTTAATAATTATATTCATTAGTGTTTTCATAGTACAAAAGTAATACAGAAACTATCCATAATGTAGAAAATTTTGAAAATAAAGACAACCAAAAAGAAAAAATCATCTATGTTTTGATATATTTTATTTTTGTATTCATATATTATGGTAGGGGGGGGGTTGTCCTTCAAAAAACAATTCTGTTTGTAAGAATATAAGGTGCTTTAAAACCTTTCTGAGACAACCTTCTATAAGCCCACTTCCCTTTCTGAAAGCTGCTGTTAATTTGTCATATGAAATGAGGAATTAATTTGTAACATATGATTTAGGACTGCTTGAACTGAACAATCAGAGATAGTAGCTTCATCCTAAACTGTTGAATGTTTCCCGTTTTCTTAGGTTGATATCTCAAAAGACAGAAAAAGCTGTAGCTTTAGGGATATTTAGAGCTCTCCAATTGGTTGCTGGTTTCCAACAAGATACAGTGTCTTCTCAAGTAAGAAGTATAGTTAAGTCCCTTTTGATGGGAGAGAATTAGTTAGATCATTGGGTATTATATATTGTACAGAAAATTTAAAGCATAAATTACTTTCAAGAAACAAGATAGCCCCAACCAGTTTGGCTCAGTGGATACAGCGTCAGCCTGGGGACTGAAAGGTCCCAGGTTTGATTCCGGTCAGGGGCATGTACCTGGGTTGCGGGCACGTCCCCAGTAGGGAGTGTGCAGGAGGCAGCTGATCGATGTTTCTCTACCATCGATGTTTCTAGCTCTCTGTCCCTCTCCCTTCCTCTTTGTAAAAAATCAATAAAATATATTTTTAAAAAAAGAAACAAGATAAATTAATGTATGACATTTTGTAAACCATCCAAATATTATGTCAGTCTTTAAGTGAATGTAGTTTATTCATCTAAGTAAGAAATGGAACTTTTAATACAAAGGTATGATTTTTTTTAATTTCACAAATATAATTTGAACTCGATTTATAATCTCCAAGTTGATTTTTATATACTCTCTTTACCAGTGGGAAAAGATTTTATAAAAATAAACTGAGAAGTACTTATTTTTAAAGTCCAACAACATTTATATATACTGGCCTTACAATCATGTTTTTCAAAAAACATGACTGTCATTATAATAATATAATAAAACATGATATAATCTAATCTAATAAAAGAGTAATATGCAAATTAACCCTCACTCCATTACACCCACAAGCCACATCCACCAACCAATCAGGAGCAAATATGCAAATTAATTCAACAAAATGGCAGCAGCCACAGAGTTGGAGTTGCCACTGACAATGGAGGAAACCAGAGCCCTGCGGGTCCTGAGCTCTACTCAAGGCTACAAAGTTTCAATTATAGAAGATAAACAAACCCCAGATACCTGCTGGGCTAAGACCTTGGGTTGCCAGCGGCAATCCAGGCTTTAAGTGGGGGACCAAGGCAACAAAGTTTCAATTATAGAAGTTAAATAAATCCCAGATACCTGCTTCCAGCCAGGCACCCCAGTAGGGATCTGAACCCTGAAGGGACTGTGGGCAGCCTGAAAATGGCCCTCAGCCCCTCACCCAGGCTGGCCACACCCCCATGAGGTGAGGGTCCCCACTGGAGGCTTGGCAAGCCTGCAAACAGCCATCAGCCCTTCACCCAGGCTGGCCAAGCACACCAGCAGGTGGACATCCCTTGAGGGGTACCAGACTGCGAGAGGGCACATGCCAGGCTGAGGGACCCCCCTGAGTGCACAAATTTTTGTGCACTGGGTCTCTAGTATAATATAATAAAACATGTATGAATCTGAGTATTAGAAAGTTATGATAGTGGTGTAATATGGCAGATAATTTTAATATATGCTGTCAATTTTAATAAAGCATGTTACTTCAGCCATCATTAATCCAGGATAATTAAAACAAAATCAATCTCTGCTCTTTTTCATATTTTCTTATTTAACTCTTGCACTAAGAGCAGTTATCTCTGTGTTGAATATATGGGAGTTCTGAATTCTCACAAAGAGGACCATGTCATCATCTTATGTCCTTATAAACAGGAAATAATAATAATATATTACTGTAATTGCAATTAAATAAATGAGATATGACTGTGATTACAATTAAATCTTTTTCTAGGACTACTTAATGACTTATATAATCACTCCTACTAATTTTATTTAGAATATATTTTTAGCATAATCTTAAATCTCTATCATAATCTAGACTCACTTTATTAAATCCTAAAATGCTTATAGAATGCATTTGAAGAAAGAATGTTAGCTTTATTTTCATTGCATTGGGTTTGCATTTCTCTATTTAGCTAGAAAAGTATATCTGACATTCATGCACCCCAATAGGTACTATAAAAAGGGAAAAATATATATTGAAATTGTTTTTTAATATTTATAGCACTAATAAAATTATCACTATTCTTTTTTAAGGGTGAGCCAGGGAACCCAGGAAAACAAGGCTCAATGGCAAGTATTTCAATTTATCTTTTACTTTAAATTCTATAAATTTTCATAAAATTTCTATAAAAAGTAATGGAAGTTTATTCAAAACTGTTGTCAATATTGTATGTAACAAATATATCTGTCATGTGACCTATAACAAAAAGAGTGAAAACTAGCACAAGTTAAAAGCTAATATGGCCTTTTGCACAGTAACCATCACAAAGACATGTACAGAACTGACAGGAGAGGAAGAGGAAGGGTTCAGGTGGGAGGAGTGAGACACTTAGGAAGGGCGAAGGGGAGAATTTGTTTTAAGCAGCTCTGCTATAAGGGAGATTAAGTGTAGGGATATAACTATTAGCTTAAATAAAGTGAGTTTTGAAAAGGATCAGGTAAGACTAAGTGTGAAGTAATATCGGCAACGTTTCATAGTGACTCAAGGAGTTCTTTGTTGAAGGGCTTCACCCAGAGAGAAGCCATCGTGTCTCTTGATCTCAGTCATTAAAAAGATCATGAAATGATTCCACATGGACTCGCCCGTAGACACACAGGGTCAGTTCCTCAGGATTGTTTGTCCTTTGTCAGTGGGAGAAGTTTGGGCAGCTTGCTGAGCCCACCTCTCCCTGTCTCTCTCCCCTGTCCCTGGAGCCATCTTTCTGACCAATTTTTTGACATGAACCATATTGGGGAACACAGGGTGACAACCTAACAACCCACGTTCCACAGGGCAGCTGTGTCTCACTGCGTTGTCCTGGACACAGTGATCACAGTGAGCTTGATCCTGTTCATTCTGGGGAGTGTGTGACATGCAGCACACAGGTGTTCAGGGTACAAAATTTATTTGTAAAAAAATATTAGCTAAGTGCTCGTGAAACCGGTGCACAGACACAAGACAGTCACTCAAGAATTAAAACAAATGTGTGAAGGGGTTAAAGGTCAAAATCTTATCCCTGCACAGGATGCTTTCAACAGCCCTCGTGGGAAGAAACTCACCAAAGTGTGGTCATTCATAGCAGTGGTGTAGCTGCCTTTGAAACATCACTGGTGAAATGAAAGCCCCCTGGGGCTGAAACTGACCCTTCACCTGGAAATTCTCTGTGCCTGACCTATGATATTAAGATCGGTATTTGATACAGATAATGTATGTGTGTGGGGGGGGGGGAGGTGGATACTATATTGGATTCTTTTTAAAGAGAATAAAATGAAACAACAACAGGAGACCGTATATAAAAATTAAACAAAACATTTGTCATCTGTGGTAACTTTGCATACAAGGGCAGCATTAGCTGTCAGGGTTATAGAGTCACAGGAGGTGAAGGATTCTTGGAAAACTACAATATAGATTTTGGAATTGCTTTAGGCGATTGAATGCACCTGTGATTTCTATCCTGGATAATGGTCAAAACATATTCCGCCCAGACCTTCCTACATGGAAGGCTTCTTGGGACTCTTGGGAGCCTTGTTTGTTCCCAGGTGTGTACATCTTACTCAGGTTTTTATCATTACCTTTGGCTTTCTACCCCGATGTCCAGTGCAGTATCTTGGTATAGAAAGTTCTAAAAGAAAAGTGAATATTCAAAAAAATTACAATCTTATCCTCCTTAAAGTCATATATCCCTTTAGATTATACTATGTGTATAACAATGGAATCTCATTTCCCTACAATTCCTAGTTTAATATTATTAACTATACAGGTTGCACTTAAAATTATCTTAGTGTGCCACAATTTCCCATTTCTGTAGCAACTTTTGAGACAAAGATAATCCTGGGTTTTTTGTTTTGTTTTTTAAATACATTTTATTGATTTTTTACAGAGAGGAAGGGAGAGGGATAGAGAATTAGAAACATCGATGAGAGAGAAACATCGATCAGCTGCCTCCTGCACATCTCCTACTGTGGATGTGCCCGCAACCAAGGGACATGCCTTTGACCGGAATCGAACCTGGGATCTTTCAGTCTGAAATCCTGGGTTTTTAAAAATATAGTTTTAATTGATTTCAGAGGGAGAGAGAGAGAGAAACATCAGTAATGAGAGAATCATGGATCGGCTGCCTCCTGCACGCCCCACACTGAGGATCTAGCCTACAACCCAGGCGTGTGTCCTGATTGGGAATCAATCCATGATGTCCTGGTTCGTAGGTCGATACACAATCACTGAGCCGTACCACGTGGGCATGGGACTTTTTTTCTGTAAGCGATTTTTCTGTTTTCAAACTCTTCAGATTTAGTTCATATCCTCATTGTTAAAATGCAGCTAGGAAACTTCATTAAATCACAAATGTTTAAAGGATGTGTGATGTAATGATCTCCTCAAGTGCACTGTACGGTTTTCAACATATAAAATTCTTTTTTAACCAAGAACTTCTATACCAAACATGTCAAACTCAAAGGCTAACCCGGGCCAAATAAGCAGGGTTTAGGTTATTAGAGAACATAGTAGTTTGTTATTAATAATCATGTATAACAGGATATTGTAAAAATTAAATTATGAAATTTTTATTGAAACATTTCTTACACACCACTCTATTGGCTGGGCCTCAAAAATATTCGTTGAGGGCCGCATGCATCCTGTGGGTGGCGAGTTTGACATGCTCATTCTACACTATACGTAAGGAAAAGTAGACAAATCTTAAGCCTAGATCTCAGTGAATTTTCACAGTGAACATAACTATACAACCAAAATTCAGGTCAAGAAATAGAATGTTATCCCCCTTACACTCCAGTTGCCACCCCTTTTTCCAAATTTTACCACTATTCGTCCTTCTGCCACCGTAGATTAATTTTGCCTGCATTTGAATTTTACATTACTTGAAGTATACAGTATGTACACTTCTGCGTCTGGCTTCTTTTGTTCAACATAATATTTGTGAGATCATCCACCTCTGTTTTAATAGCCTTCACATCTGGTTAAAAAAATAGGAGGAAGAACCTTACTTCCTTGACTACCCTGTTAAAAGTGCATCACTCAGAAAGCAGTAAATGAATGAATGGTCTGTCTGACCTTGGGCAAATCACTTAACCTCCCAGTTTCTCATCTGTAAAGAAAGGATACTAATACTGTCTGCCTTCCCTTAAAGGTTGCCAAAGACAAATGCAATAAATTAGAGGGAAGTTCTTTAAACTGCATAATGAAGAATATATGAGTATGTTATTATTATTATCACTCAGTTGTTCCCTCTAGAGTAAATTACAGGTGAGCGTGGATTTATATAACAGATGCATTCCTGTAAAGTTCTGTAGGAATCAGATTTTCATAAATCAACATATCTTATATGTGCTGAGGAATTTTGCTATATAAAGCAATCCTATTCGGAATTTTTTTTGGTAAAGTAATATAATCTCTTAATTCTTCTTCCCAGCAAACTGAATTTTTATATCTTATATTTGCTTAACTTGAGATATTTATGATTTTAAAAGCTATCTTTTTAAAAAACCACTACTTATGTTTGTTAAGTTAAATAGCACCTGTGTATATTAAACTACCTCAAAAAGAGAAGTACTAAAGATATAATAGCAGTTTTCATGAGGAGAAAAATTTCCTTAGAAAGTTTCTCTTTTCTTTTAAATAGTGTGTGTGTGTGTGTGTGTGTGTGTGTGTTTTGACTCCAAGTCTGGTAAGCAAAAAGGTACATTGCACCCACAGTTCTGGCTTCAAAACCACTTAGGCGTGTATGACTGTAGTCTGTGATCCTTTTCTACTGACCTAGAACATGTGGACAAATTCCCATTTTACCTGTCTCACTGGGTTATGGCAAGAAGCAAGTAAAATAATAATAATATGAAAAGGATTAGTGAGCTACAAAGATGCCATAAATGAGAAGTATTGCAGGTAAAAGTCCAGTGACAGCTTGACACACAGGAAGAGCACTCTGTGGCATGAAAGGGCTATGGTCAATGTAGTTAGTCATCCATGGAATCACAGTGTGGCAGATACTGGGATGACAATGCAACTTACTCCCTTTGTCCTGTTTGTCGTCATTGCTTTTGGCCTTCTCCCTTGTATCACATCATCTTACACTACCAACCTTTCACAACACTGCCCAACTCATCCTTTAGCCAAAGTAAGGAAACACAACAAATACAACTGTTCTCAGCTTTTCACACAACCCACTACATGGCTTTTGAGAAGCACAGGAGAATTGTTAGATTTTTAAATGTCCCTGATGATGCAATGAAAAAACTAGGAACAATCTAAAATTAGCTCTTACAAAACTGTTTATGAGCGTGTCAGGTGGGGAATTTGTTTTCCTGATCCAAGATATGTATTCTATATTACAAAAACAATCATCTGAAGATTAGCAGCTCCTCTGGTGGAATGAAGAAGACCTGCTGCTCAGCGGCTCCACATTTACTTAATCCTGCTGTGCATCTATTCTGTAAACACGACCTTCGAGTTTTCTGAGAAGCTCAGGATGAGATTTTAAAAGACAGAATCTTGAGCTAAAATAAATCGGACTGCATCTGAATAAAGAGAAAACTGCTCTAGCCCATAAGACTAAACCCGCGCACCAAAGCAAGGACGGACCACAATTACAGGTGCTACAGTTCTGAGCCCTCAGGGGAGTGGCCTTTATTTTTCAGTTCTTCGGAAATGTCAATGGTTGTTAAAATAGTACTTTTAAAGGTATCTTCCTTTTGGTGTTCTCACTGTTTCTTTTGACAAATGTAGTAGAAGTTCTCAAAAGCATAAAAGGTGGGTGGTACACACACACACACACATACACACACACCAACTAGTTCCAGTTTCCTGGAAATTGTTTTTTTATCCAAAGTGTCTATAGCCAAGGTTTTATAGACCAAATTATTTTCCTTACTCTGAAACTCTTTCTTCATTTCTCTCCCTCACCCCATATATATGCAAACTCCATAGCATATCCTTGCATCTCTTTCTGAATTATAAGAATACTTTAAATTGTCATTTGTTGGGCCCTGATGATGTCTCAGCATTCAAAACCCAGAAAAATGTTGCTGTTATCGTCCCTTAAAGTGAAATGTGGACTGTGTCAGAAAGGTTTCAGGTATTTTCATTTATTTCAATTTTGCCTGTAAACACATTTAGTAGATTTGGGTCAAGTGAATATACACAATGCTTTTGAATTAGTTAATAACGTAAGCACAAAAAATTGCTTCTGCTTCGTTTGAAATAAAATTGCAATGGCCAGTATGTGAAGATTTACTCTGAATATATTCAGCTGTGATGCAATGCTCTCCCACAGATTTGGTAAGACTTGCCATTTACTTCATTGTACTTGCTCTGGCAGCCATCGTGAGCAGCAGGATGGCCGATGTCAGAGACAACAGCAGGCTTCTCTTCCTGACTTTAATCTGGCAAAGAAAGCAAAACCTCAAACCTGCAGATCACAAATTACAAACATGACCCAAATCATCTTAGCACAGTTAGTCGTTAGACTAGATGTTCACAATAAAGTCTTGTGTGGTAAAACCACGTGTTCCTAAGTTGTGCACACTGCCTGCTGGGATGGCTTAGGAGCTGTTCTAATGCTCTATTATCCTTACTAAGTTTGCTTGTCCATGAAGCACTGGTACATGTAAATGGCACACTGACAGGGCACTGCCCACCTCCGCATCCACTGGATGCTTTTGTCCAGAGCCTGTAATGCTGAGTTTTCCAAATAGACCGAGAGAAAGTAGACAAGTAATGCCTTCTCCTTCTGGTTCTGTCCCACTGCCCAAAGTTGTCCAGCTTAGGGGAATTCACTCTAGGGGTGTCACTTTAGTATGGTCATAGATGGGAACATCTGACTTTGAGTTAAGCTGGTTCGGTCTCCTAGAAACAGAAGGTCAATTGTTGGGGGAACATGTTCAGTCATGATTTAAGAACATAATCAAGAAACATTAAGTATGAAAAGGTAGTCTAAAAGGCCAAAGATATGACTGTATTCTTTCTCATTCCGTTTTTCTTCTCTACCCCTGCACTGTAAATCTATTTTTCACTATGGGGCACAGTTCCAGTGAAAGGTCTAAAAGGTTCTGTCCTCATGGACCAATTAAGATTTCTAGGCTTAAGACTCCTCATCGATAAAACTGATGAGACTAAATGATATCTGGACCCCCTTCCAGCTCTAAAGTCCTGTCCTCCTGCTTCCATTATGAGTGCATAGACACACATTACATCGTCATTTAATGTTGTTATATATGCACAGAATTCTGTAAATAGGTACAGTGAACAACAGTTATTAGTACATTTTAATGGAAGAAAACCTTACAAATTATCTCCTTTGTTATCATTTATTTTAACTTTAGAATCCAACCTACTATAGCTAAATTTGGTATAAAATATGTCAATCTTGTATGAGGATATTAATGAAATTAACTGCTTTTACCAAATTCTCATATCTTGTCATTAGATTAAGAAGAAATTTTAAAATAAAGTTGTGCCTTACATCTTCAGATTAAAGGCAAATGTACAAATTTTAAGGCAAACATAAAAATAGAAACCCGTATACAATATGTCTAAATATTAAAAAGGCATAATCCAAACGAATAAACTGCTAAGTAAGTACTCTCTATCCTCCAACTTTCATGATCTATCCTGACATTGACTTGGAATGTTCAAATGCAGAATTGTTGCCCTCCTTGGAGATCCAAGCCAGAATGTGGCAGCATTCCGGATGAGGAGAGCTGGTACCCTGCCCCAGTTCATGGCCCCAGCCTGCTCCCTTTCTCTCCCATCTCTCCCCCCATCCCTTAACTTGATAAGACTCAAGTTCTCACACGTAGGCATTCTGGGATGCACACAAGATCCAATTCCAGCCACACACCTCAAAATACCCGCCTCTTTGCCCCTTTTCTCCAGTTCGTTATTGTGTACACCAATGGTGTGGTTCACCTCCAGAAGAACAGACCAGAGAAAGAGGCAACACACAGCCTTTGAACTGAACTCCAGTCATTGGGGCAGAGAACTTCAGGGTTCTTAGTACTCAAAGCAAAGTCTAAGGTCAGCTACCATGAGGAGGAGTGAGCCAGAAAAGAGCTCGCTAAAGCGTGGGTCTCAAAGGAAGAACCCTCCTGCCCAGGGCTAGCAGCAATACAGAGTCTCTGTCTGAATGGAGTAGAAGAAAAAAAAAAAGAATTCTGCCTTAGTCACTTCCTTTGAGATCACTTCACACACACTCACTCACTCACACACATCACCCTCCTCCAAGCAAAGCTGGAAACTGTCTTCTCCTCCACAGCATTTATCACATCATATAATAACTGTGTTTGGTACTTAGTGTATTTAATAAACTGAATGACTGAATGATAGGAATCAGTGAATTCATAAATCAGGTACTGATGCAAAAGAAGATTTATACTTTTCTTTCAACCAATGTCATTGCGTGTCAGGACTAAGATTAAACAGGATAAATCCAACAGAATTACTGCAAAACTGCTATTTCTCCTGCATCTTCATATAATCATTCATTCATGTATTATAGATTTCTTGGAGTACATGTGTGTTCATGGATATGCATGGTGTAACTAAAAGACTGATTTTCATGAAGACAGTGATATTTGTATCAATTTCTCATCACACCATGTGGCTATTTTTAAAGTAGAGTGTAAAAGACAGAAGAAATCTTAGGAATAATCTAGTTTATCACTTCATTGATAAAAAAAACAGCATCAGAGTGAATAAATAACTTGATCAAGGTCACAAAGTAGTCAGTGGTAGAACTAGACTGGAATCCAGTTCACCTGATTAGTCTTATGTGTTTTACACTCTGGATCTGCTAGATCTGCACTTTCCAATACACTACCCACTTGCTACATGTGGCTGTTTATATTTAAACTAGAGGCCCAGTGCACAAAATTCATGCACTGGGGTGTGGGGGTGGGGAAGGGATCCCTCAGCCCAGCCTGCACTCTCTTGCAGTCCAGGACCCCTTGGGGGATGTCTGACTGCTGTAAAGGTAGAGATGCTCCTGCCACTACTGCTGCACTCACCAGCCGTGAGCCCAGCTTCTGGTGCACTGACCACCAGGGGGCAGATCCTGTATTGAGCGTCTGCTCCCGGTGGTCAGTACACATCATAGTGACCAGTTGTTCTGTCGTTTGGCCTATTTGCATATTGGCCTTTTATTATATAGGATTAACTCAAATTAAATGCAGTTTAAAATCCAGTTCCTATCAATTGCACTAGCCACACTTCAAGTGCTTAATAGTCACATGTGGTTAGTGGCTACCATTCCGGATAGAGCAATACAGACCATTCCCGTCATTCTAGAAAGTTCTTTTATATAGTGCTGGTCTAGATATAAAACAGACTGGAGTCTGTTTTGTACTCCTAAATTTAAGTCCTTTTTCTGCTGATCATGGGATATTTAAATTTTAGTAGCTGGTGTTTCTCAGCATTGTTGACTTAAAATAGGAAAAGCACTTATACATAACTGAATAGGAACATTTTTTACTGAGTGAAGTGTAGGGTGATAGGCCTTTGTGAATCATAAATGTGTTTCCTTTATGGTTCACTAGGGAAGAATGTTTAATCACAGAGGGCAGAGGAAGCTTGCTAATTTTTCTTTCTTTCCGGGTCATTTCCATTTTGGGTTTAGCAACGAGAAACAATTTTTTGAATATTTAGAAAGGATGGAGTGAGCTATTTTCAGCCCAGAATATCTGGTGAGAGGCGATAGAGTCTCTGTTTGGGGACCAAATCAGAACATAGATTTTCAAATACCTAGATCTTTCTTTAATCTGCTGCTGGTGGGTAATGCTCAATATTTAGTCTTGGGTCCTGGTTTTGTCAAGTGTTGAGAAAAAAATGTCTTACTTCTTTAATTTCCTGAGCTTTAAGAAACCTCCCTTACAAACGTCACCACAGTAGATGTGTCATCCTGATTTAATATTTCCCCCCAAAAGTCAGCATGTGAAATAGATACATCATAAATAATTTACTTAAAAATAGTCACCCCACTTAGAATTTTTCATCAAATATTTATGAATTGATATAATGACACATGGTCTTATTGATGTGATCTAAATTAGATCTGCATTAAAGAAACTTCTCCAAATAATAGAAATTATGGAGTTATATTATTGAAACAAAAATCCCAGATACTTAAACAGAAACAACTGTCTCCAAATTGAAACTCTTTCCAGGGGTTATAGGCATGATAGTTTGCGCAGTAAAACACTGGAAGAAATGCAGTAAATGAAATTTAATACTTTTTATATTCATCGATTCACCGTTTCAATTTAGTCAATAATTTTATTTGTTTGTTAGGCACTGATCTTTGTGTCAATGATATAAAATAGGTGGCCAGAAGAATCTGCTGCCTGGTCAAGCACGTTTTCTAAATATATACCTACATTAAAATACTGCCAGTTAATGTGCTAGAGAAACTCGGATAAAAGCAAGCCCCATCTGGGTGCACTGGAGAAGACTCACCAAGAAAGTGAGTAAGTTATCACTGCAGAACCTAGAAGAATGATTAAGAGCGTCTCGTGAGGACTGATAGGAGAGTGCTTGGGAAAATACAGATATGTGACGGAAGGCGGTCCGTGAAAGACTTGAAACAAGACAGGAGGCTCTCCCATCTTAGCTTAGCACTAGCCTGTCCTTTCATTGTTTATGCTGAGTTTCTTCATACCCAGCTCAACTAAATCATTGGCTTTTTACACTGAAAACATTTCAGCACACTCTCTCATATCCTAAACATTTCCCAGTAGTTGCTAGTTTGGCACTTCTTCACACTAAAGCTATGAAATCTGAATCTTGTAAAACATTGCTAGAATTATACTCCAGACATACGTATAATAGTGGCTGGAGTTTATGTTTCATGACTTTCCCTCATCAATCATCCAAGTAGAACATGTGATTTTATATCAGTACATCTGAAGTGAATCCTCCTCAAGACAAATTTCCTTTATTTAGTCCTAATTCCCTCTTGTTCTTTATAAACCATTTTAATAGATTTTCTGAAGTTCTCATGCATTTGACCAGGTTAATATCTTTCAGAAGTTATCTTTAAGTCCGTTGCACCAAACCCTTGAGAAAGTCCAATACTAACGTTTTATGACTCCGTAAGTTAGATTATACGTGTTATCATTCTTTCCTATGGAATCAGACTTTTAAAATAATTTTCTCCACTTTATTCAATCATGGAAAAACTCTTACCTCAAAAGAGGAAATAATTTTAAACGGCTTCATAGTTTGGGGCTTTTATCTCCCCTTCACAGAGGGACCACCTCATGTTTGTTCTCTGGGTTTTTTATGACAGGAGCTGGTTGTATGTTCTTGTATCTAGAAATGACCAGCAGCTTTCAGAGCTTCACATTTTACTGCTAGCCATCAGGGACAGAGCAGGAACCGTGTCCACCCAACATCACACACAACATCATTTCCTGATAGCAGGCAGCCCGAGTTTGCCTTCACACACCTCCCCGGAGGCATCCTGAAGCACATCGTTTAGAAAGTCTGCATCCTGTTTAAGTAATTAATACCTCAATCACATTTGTGCTAGCATCGGTTTTGTCAGAAAAATTCATTAATTTTCCCCATTCCGGGATCTACCCAACAAAAAGATTTTTTAATTAATTTTTTTTTTCATTTTTATGAGCTGGAAAGTGTAGCAGCTAATGCAGAATGGTTATAGAAACATTCATTTCTTAACTGTCTGCTCTGAAGATGAACTTGAGCTGCTCCTACTACTTACTGTTTGCGTGCTGGCTTTCTGATGGGCGTTAGAGACCCTAGACCTACGTCCGCATGCACAGCACTCTGAGTGTCAATGAGATCGTGTAGCTGGGATGATTTTTGCTTTGCTGTTTTATTATAGAGGAGATCTATCTAGAGGCTATTAGAATAGGCTCAGAGGGTTAGAATGACTCTGGTGAGCACAAGGGTGAGAGAAAAATACTTGATTTACTCCATGCATTCACTTACTCCTTTTTATAAGTTCATGGAACTCAACGGAAATACCATTGTGCTTAGAAGCACCTACAAGGCCATGCAAATAGGATCCCTCTTCCCCATCCATATCCCCCGTCTCCTACTCCCACCTGTGTAGCCTTGGTGTTCTTTGAATATACTTAGCAGGTGCCCACCGCTTGGCCTTTGTTCTTTCTGTTTCCTTGCCTGGGACATCGTTCATGCTTAGTTCCCGCCTCGTCTCTTTCAGAGCTCCATCCAGCAGTCACTTTGTCACTAAGACCTTCCCTGCTGACTCCCCAGTTTAAATGCTACCACATCTACATCTCCCACCCAACCTTCTTATTGGCTTTAGCACTTACCGCCTCACACGTCTTCGTATTTTACTTATTTGTTTACTGTCTTTCTCTGTTTACTAGATATGAAGTCCAGGGGGGCATGCATTTTTTGTTTACTTTATTCAGTGCCTAGAACATTGCCTGACACTCAGTGGGCATTCAAATACTATTAAGGAGATGAATTAGGGCATTCAAACACTGTTAAGGAGATGAATTAATGAAGGAACTCAAAAGGGTTCACTGAGCAATTACTGTGTGCCAGCTACTGAGCATGATAAACACATTTAAAGTCAAGAAAGAAGTAACCACTCAATTACAACCCTGTTGGTAAATTCTTTAAACCAAGTCCTACCATGGGATGCCTTGAAGAACAAAAGCAGGGAACCTAACCCCAAGGGAGTGGGGTGCGGGGGGGTGGGGGACACTGAGCTCTGCAATATGGAAAGGGTGGAAGAGAGGACCAAAGATATAAAAAGCCCATTATGGAAACCAACCCCCAGAGGTGTAGAGATGTGAAAGTGTGGCTTATGTGTTGCACTACAGCTATTACAAAAGCTTAGACTTTTCTCAAGAGCTCTGAAAAGACACTGAAGGGTTTTTCAACAGAGGAAAGCTATGAATGCATCAGCCTTTTAGAAAGCTTACTCAGGCAGCGCTGTGCAGAAAGGATGGAGGGAGACTAAAAGCAGAGAGGCCGCTGGGTGGATGTCACATTAACTATGTGACAGAGAAAAGGGTTTGAACAAGAGCTTAGCAATGCTGCTGAAGAAGGATGGACCGGAAATATATTCCTGAGGAAGTATCTGTGGGACTTGGAGCACAAGGAGTGAAGGATACTCAGGCCTGAGTAGCACACTTGCGGTAAAGACGATCCCTAAACGGGGGCTATCCTATTACATGCTGACCATATTCTACCTAATATTTTATATAATCTTTAGAAAGGGAAACGAGCAGGGGTGGAGTAAGCGGGAAAGAAAATCAAGTGCACTGTGTACATTTATTAGCTTTTTATGAGTTTTAACTTGGCATAGCTCCCTACGGTCTTTTCTGAAAGACTGTGAAAACTTTGGGGTAAAAGTTCGCCTGTAGACAAGTGCAACTTTCAATGGCTCATTTGTTTTTATCATTTGAGCAAATGTATGGCCATTATGTAGAATCTTTCAATGAAAAAGCTTGATTTATTTTACAACACCCAGAACCTATATTGAAATGAGCGTATTTTAAGGTTCAAATTATATTTTAACACTTCTGGAGTTAACTTGAAAAAATATAGCGCTTAATATGTTGAGCTTCCATATGGTGCACAGTTTTTAATCTTGAGACATATACAAAGAAGTTATTTTAAAGAATAAAAGAGACCCTGGTGGAGATGGGGGTGGGGGGGGGTGGGCGTGACTCGGTGGT
Source organism: Murina feae (assembly GCA_004026665.1). Lineage (NCBI taxonomy): Eukaryota > Metazoa > Chordata > Mammalia > Chiroptera > Vespertilionidae > Murina > Murina feae. Next base: position 80,950 of record PVJC01001767.1, read on the forward strand.
TAGAGTGTCAGTCTGCACAACAGAGGGTTGAAAGTTCCATTCCTGGGTTGCAGGTCGGATCCCTGCCCCAGGTCAGGGCCCATACTGGATGCAACCAATCAATGTGTCTCTTGCATTGATGTTTGTCTCTTCCTTCTCCTCCTCCTCCTCTTCCTCTCCCCTCCCTTCCACTCTCTCACTCTCTAAAAGGCAATGGAAAAAATATCCCCACATCTTGGATGAGAATTTTTAAAAATTAATTAAAAGGGACCAGATTAGTCTTATTTTAACTGATTGTATACAAAGTATATGCAAATATAAAGGTGCCCATCAAGAAAATGTCTAAGAAAAGAACAATTCATTGATTAATAAATATGGACAGAAAAGATGAACTCTTTGGCTTGAAAAGCTATTTGATCCAAACGTATTAAGTCATGGGGACAACAATGAGGTAATTATTTTTAAGAGATCTTAGAGCACTACAAAATTGACTTTAATTTGAGGAATAAAAAGAAGCACTAGTTTGACTAGTAAGTAATGAATTTAGGACATTATTTATCTAAGTCATTATTCAGAATGACTTTTGAAGCAAGATGAAAATAAGAAGAAAGATAAGTTAGTAAATGGTTCTCTGGCATTTGCCTGCTATTTTATATATTTATATTTGTGCTAGAAACCACAAAACTAATCAAATGTAGACATCTTAATTAACTGGTAGCCATATACCCTAACTTCAGAATCAATTTTTGAACTCAAAAATCTTTATTTATAAGCTTACATTTCATGACCACAATATCACAGATATATAATGGGTTTGTTAACCTAAGGATATTCAAAGCACATAGATAAAAGCAAAGTCTGATCAGTAAAATAATTATTGGGCATGTGTGTGTGTTGTGTGTTTATGCTTATTCAAAAGTATGTCTGTGTCTTATGTTCTACTCTCCTTTATTGCTAATCCCCTCCTAGTAATGGATGACACTATCCTTGACTTGCTACCATTTCTCCTGCTAATGACATCAAATGAGAAATTCAAATTTTTGGTAGCTGAGAACCTATCCTTGGCAACATAGTTATGAATAATTCACAAGACATGTATTCACAATTCAAAATTAACGGTATATTTTGAAAACTGCTTTTACTTTTAGAGTTTAGCAAAAATGGCAGTAGTTTCCTAATAGAGAAGAAAAAAAATCTGTGTATAGCAATCCTTTGACTTTCATTAAATACTGTGATAAAATATACAATTAATGTAATTTTATGGATTTCAGAGTTATAAGTAGTCTTTCTAAATCTCTGGTATAATGTGATCATCAAATAGAGACTAAATTAGAAAATACCAGATACATTAGTTTCTAGTTAAAAAATTTTATTTAAAATTTGCTCTTAATTTTATATGACATATTTTCCCAGGGTTGTACATCAGTATAATAAAATATTCAATTTTAGTGAACAATATTTTTTCAAGTGGCAAAGTTAGGTTTGTAATGGGAAACAAACCCTTTTGAATTGAACATATACATTCTCAGTCTAAACATTGAATTAATGTACTTTTTGTTATGTGATTTTCTTTTTAAAGTCAACATTTGAAGAAGTGACATGCCCTGGAGACACTTGGAAAAATGGAATCACAGACAGTGATAAAACCCAAGTCTTTTCTTCATGCTCAGATCTGTAACTACAGCTTTCAAATTCTGACTTTACTCAGCATTAACATTCATTTCCCAAACAATTTACCCGATTGAGGAAATGATTAAACATGTTTATGTGCTGAGGGGAAGGAACTAGTGGGAAGCAAGAGGCTCTGATATGGATGCAGGGATAATTAATTTTCTCAATGCCTCAGGGGCAGAAGCAAGGATGGATTCCAGTGTCTCCAGGATGCTTTTGCCTTGTAGAGGATGAGGGCCTCTTCTGATAATGGAAGGGGGAACACTGGGTTTGAATTGTTGAGAGATAGGATGTTGAGGGAATTTATACCTGATAGCCTTATTTTTTCTGTAAAATCTAAAACAGGGAGAATTTGCCCTGTCCGGGTGGCTTGGTAGGTTAGAAGCAAACCCTGTGACTCTGGGATCTCAGAAAAATTCCAGCTTGCTTAGACAAAAATACCTTGATTTTAATCTCGAAAAATCTTTAATATTATTTTCTCTGGATGCAACCAATCAATGTGTCTGAGCGAGGTAGAGCATCATTTGGTACATCAAAAGGTTGCAGGTTCGATTTCTGGACAAGGCACATACCTGGATTATGGGTTCCATTCATCCTTGGTGAAAGCACATAAGGGAAGCTACCAATTGATGTTTCTCTCTCACATTGATGTTTCTTTCTTGCTCTCACTCTCAACCAATAAAATCATGCCCTCGGGTTAGGATTTTTAAAAATCAAATAAAACTTGCAGAACTTTAAATAACAAGGAATGAGACGGGTAAGAAGGATTCTGACCACAGCGATATATCAGTTATCAAGCTCATTAAAAAGTTGGTTGGTAGAATAAATCTGAAAAGAATATATAAAGGTGATATTGTACATGTGCTTTCAATAATCTGAAGCTGATTATATGAGAAAATTGTTACTCTTCCAGTGAGGATTACAAAATAATTTATGAAGACCAGATTCTTCATATGTTCCTAAATATTGGGTACTTTTTACTAAAAAAAAAAAAAAAATTATGTATGCCCAGTTCTTCCTCCGATGGCCAGTCTAGTGCTTCAGTGTTCCAGAGTATGAATGTAAGATGCTGATTAACTGAAATGTAACACATTGAAAACAAACTAGCCATTAGTTACGTGTAATGGAATAAAGAGCTCTTTATATGAAAGGGTAGATCATCTATAACTTTGTTAAAAGATACCTAGATTAAAAGTATTTTTCGAAAGTTGGGAAAATTGCTTAATGTTTTAATATTGAAATAGACATGAATGTTCAGAATTTCAGCTGCATCTCTTTGTGCTCTTTTCCATCACCCCAAAGCCATGCCTTATTCCAAATAAAGCCAACGGAATCCCAACACAGACTTTGTAGTTGAAAAACTGCTAAATCTCAGAACTGCCACATTTCCATTTTGTATGTAAATATTTCCATTCATCTTCCTAAATATTATATTTCTTCTCTCCCTCCCTTCCTTCCTCCCTCCCTCCCTAGTATCACAGTTTATGCAACAGCTGACAGCATCGTTTGATCCTTTTCTGGTACACTCTAGGTGTACTATGTCAGCCCTCATTTGTAAACAAGTGTTTGTGCAGGTCCATTAGCCACATTTCATAAGAAGAAAAATAGAATAAAACATGTTTATTTGTAATACTGTTGAATTATGTTCTTGCAAATCTGACTGAGGTTTTGAAGACGCAGAGGTCAGAGAATGTGTCCACTTACTGGGGAACTGCATTGCATTTTAACTGCTTCTTGTGGCAACAGCCGGGCTTTCTATGAGACTGATGTGATAGATTTGCAGGTATTTGCAAAAACAGAGGTGCTAGGATAACAAAGATTCTTTTTTAAAGGAAAAAAAAAATCAGAATCTTACTGCATGTGCTTAATGTTCTTCAAAAGAGAATAAGAGATTTATGTTCTTCCAACTGAAAATTGCATTTCCCTTGATGTACAAAATATGAGCATATTTCAGCACAGCTAAGAGAACCTTATAGAATAGCACAGTTTTAATCGGTCATTTAAGTTTAAATGGTTATAATATGTTAATTGAATTGTTTTTTTTTAGGGTCCTTTGGGGCCTCCAGGACAAAAGGTAAAGTATAAACAATACTGTGAATGTAAGTATGCTCCCATTGCCTAATGGCTAAGCGTGAGAAGTGGATGGGATTAGCTACTGCAAGCCACGGCGAAGCGGTCTGCTTTGTGCAGTCTAAAAATACAGTCATAGAATGTGAGCCATTAGATTTACAATCAATCCCATTATAAAAAATCCAGAGCAGACTCTTTTTATGCTATTTGCCAAACTTGTCGGTTATGAATTTGTCATTCAAATACTGATTAAATGTGACATCTTAGAATGTGAAGGGTCGTACAACACTGCAGATGAAATGCATGGCCTTGCTCAAGTACCTGATTGCCAAATGACCATGGAACTGACCAGGGCAAAGGATGTGCTTGTTGCTTGGCGACTGTACTCAAGTGGCCCACTAGTGCCTTCCTTTGCTGAGGTAATCTGAAAAGTGACTTCCTGATTGTCATTTCAACATTGGAGAGGGTCTAGAATTTCTGAAATTACACCAATACTGCAGTAATAAGTGTATCAGTAGCAGGTAGATAGATGGCCCTCTGCCAGCAAAGTATCATTAAGTCCCCATTGCCCATTAAACCTCCTACCACACAAGGGTGGGGGTGCGGGGGGTGGGGGTGAGGGACATTTAACCTGTAGAAAAAGAGAGAAAACAATTGTATCTCAACAGGTGGAAAAGTGATTATCTTTATCTTTGGAATCCATCAAAGATAGAGACTTTTTATCCCCAAGCATTGGGCATGTGGCATCTGTTGAAACATAACCCTGCAAACCAAGTAAAAGCCAGTGAGTTGTGAGACAACTTGTGTATAGAACACTGCGTCCTTGCAATAATGTCTCTATTAAACCTGGTGTGAAATTGTAAAGCTACCCTAATCCACATGCAGCCGGGATAAAATTACTGCCTCAGGCCTCCGGAAGTGCTTTAATGACCCACTCAGCAGAGTCCTGGAAGCACTGAGGAACCTGCCCTCTCAGTTTGTTTTGTTTATAATGACTGCATTTTTAATCGACTTGTTTATAGAGCAGTTTTAGGTTTATAATTACTATTTTTTAACTTTTCCCGCTATTATTAGGAAACTGAATGGCATACATAGACTAGGAACAAGCTGTTGTTTAGTGCTAGGCAAAGAATAAGCGCATTTTCTTTGAAAACGGTTTCTCCAGAGCCTAAAAGGGAGGTAGGTGTGTGGAAGGAAATGACATCGCTATTTGAAAACATTTACTAATGTTACCAGTTTCCAGTTCACAGTCATAGGTTTTCCTCAGGTCACAGCTTGCTTATTCTCAGTTCACCCACCTATGTCCGGCCGTCGGTATTCACCGCAGAGCACACGCACACAGGCCCGAGTGCCTGCGCACAGGCGCACTCACTTCATATTTTAGGTACGGAAGTCGAAAGTCGTGTTGTTCCTAGCCAGCGTTTAACATTTGTAACGTTTTTCCTAGTCTGTTTTGCAAGACGTAGTCACACTCATGTGGCCCAATGTGCTCCCTGAAAGTCCGGGAGGGAAATGTTGCAAATGCAATAAATTTGAGTTTTACAACGCGGGTCCTTTATTTGACTAATTGTGCAACAAGTGGTTGTTACGTTAATTACCTTTTGTTTTACGGTATTTAAATTCATAAGATTCAAGAGTTGCTGCTACTGGTAGGCATTTTCCAGATGGAACTAAGCCTGTTTATTTCCTCAAAGCACCCAAATGTAGAGCCAGGTGGCCTGTGGCAGCTGTGGATCTCAATTTATGATGTGATTTTCTTTAAAATCTTACTGCAGTTTGGTGGATATTGAGAAACAGCTAAATTTAACTCTATAGTTTTTGCAAAAGCTTGATGAGTCTGCTTACCTTGTTGTATGTTTAAACATTGAGGGTAAGAATCGAAAAACATAGCCTTCCAGATATGTTTGAGCGAGGTAAAGCTATGGCTGACGTAACTAACACAGTATACATTTAGAATTGAAGTATTTTGTGATTGAGATAATCAATTTAATTTAATCATGTGTCTCCTTAGGGTTCTGTTGGAGTACATGGGATTCCAGGGATGAATGGGCAAAAGGTGAGTGCTATATTTTTGATCATTTGGAGATGACTAAAATTGCAAAAATTATTCTAATCAGTAATGTTAGTAATAAGTTTATGTGCTTATAAAAACTCTACAAATACTTTTGAAATATAAAAAAAAAATAATGTGCCAGTGGTCAAATCAGTTTAATTTTTAAAGATGTATTAAATAGAAACTCTTGGAAATTATTTCACTTTATTTTGATAATTTATGTAAGAGCTGTACTTTCTCTTAAATATACATGGGGAACAGCTATATTTAACACAAATTGTGATCAGTTAAATGCACTCTAATTATTCTTGTCATGGCCAAAGCAATATGTATTGTTTTTCATAAACAGAGTTTATTCTTACAATGGGAACCTATTGAAATCTGAATCCAGAAGCAAGCTCTTTGTACTGATAAGTAAAATAGACTTTATTGAACTGCTAATAATGGGGGGAGGGCAGACATAAAGTTTAAAAAAAGCACACAACTCTACAGAGACATATCTATGTACATGAGTACTTTTATCCCTGTAACATACTTACTAGTTGCAAAAAAAAAAAACGTGTAGCCGTATCCCACAGCTGGATCTGGATTCTGTTCTCCCCAGTAGTCCTGACAAGTTTGTCAATCTGGAACCTCTACAGAGACCAGGAAAGCCGAGGTGGCAGGCATAGCCACTAGCTGGGCCAGTGCATTGGAGCCAGCAGGCTGAGCCAGGGACTTGCCTGTTCCCCTCAGAGGTTTTGGACTGGCTCTGAAATCCTGTGATCCGTCAGTTTCTCTTCCCGGAAGATTTTCCATCTATGCACTCAGGATTGAATTCTGAAATCACAAGGAATCCAGTTCTTACAGACAGAATACACCACCACGTGACCTTCTCCAATTCATCTTTTCTTCTCTAATAAGATATAAACAATCACAGCTTAAAATCCACTGAGGGGCTGAGAGCACGCGTCTGCCACTTAATAGACAGTGTGAATTTTGGCCAGAACTTTGAATTCTCTGTCCCCAGTCTCCTCATCTGCAAAAAGGAGACAATAGCAATACCTACCTAAGAAGGCCAGTGTGGGGACTGAATGAGTAAATAGGCATAAAGCCCTTACGACAGTGATGTGACTAGTCATCTTTTCCTTCATTTCACGGTAGTGAAATTCTGGAAATTTGATGGATCTGTGTTCGAAAAGAGGCCCTCTGTGTCCAGAATTACTCAGCTCCCAAGTGAAATTCATGTTCTCAGCCAAGGCTCAAAGTGTCTTGAAATCCCCCAACTAAACACTGCACGCTTATCAGTAATGGACTGCCCGTGACCTTTAGTACCATCCATATCCATTTGTTTTGCAAAGAGAGGATTCACTTTCCATCTGCAACATGGCAGATCAATGAGATAAACAAATGAAAATCCAAAAGTGTATTCATTCGAAGATGGATTTGGAAATTACACAACTCGGGCTGTTTAGAAAGTACAGTGTGTGGGTAGAGCATGAACGTTGTTTTTAACGTTGGTGAGAAAACAAACTTGTACCTGAGGTTGGTTTCTCCCTTTTTCTTCTTTTCTTTTCTCAACTTGGAGACAATCATGA
>PVJC01001768.1:0-87955 GCA_004026665.1 Murina feae
GGGGGGGTGGTCCCTGTGTGAGGTGGCACGGCTTGGGTTGTGTGATCTTGGATCATTCAAAACAGGCCCCTGGCGAGGGCCTCACGGTGTGTCTGAACCCAGTAGGTTTCATACCAAATATTATTCACGTGTATTTGCTCCTGAATTTTGTGAAAAGGGGTCTGGAGATGACAGTAGGTTCCAAAGATTTTTCTCGACCCCCCAAAAGGTCAACAACCACTGGAAAACACGTGAAATGAGATCTAGAGACAATGGGGCCACTCCATTATTCCCCGTAACAGTCATACTCCTAAAAACAGCATGGTTAGAATTGTATGATAATTCTGAATTTTATGAAACCTCACTAAATTTTCTTTGAGCTCAAACCAATATCTTACAAGCCCATCTCTCTCCTAAACTTAGCATTGGTCCAATAACTCCTAAACCACGATAGATTTTTAAAAAACATTTATTGTGGTAAATTATACATGAACATAAAATTTCCCATCTTAGCCCTTTGACGTGTCGAGCTCAGTGGCATTTACACATTCACACTGTTGTGCAACCATCACCACCCTCCATCTCCAGAGCCTTTTCATCCTGAACTGAAGGTAAAACTTTGTCTCATTCACCAAAACGTCCCCACGTCACCCTCTGTCCCCACCCCGCCCTCTGTCCAGCCCCCATTCACCTCTATCCTAGGTCCAGGTGGGTGGGTTTGAGTATTCTAGAAGCCTCCATAGCAGCAGCATATAGAATTTGCTCTTTGGACAAATGACTATTTTAATTCTATTGCATGCGGTTGGGTCCACGTGACATCTTGGTTTCATCCCCATGTACTTCTGATGTATCATGGTTTTCATAAACATTTCTGGAAAAGACTGTTGACCTAATTTGGTTGGTAACGGTTCCATACGCTCTCATTGTCTCTCATGAATCTTGGGAGTTCAAAAGTAAAGTGGCAACGAGGCCATGAACGGTCTTTGGCCCTAGCCAGTTTGTTCAGTGGTTAGAGCACCGGCCTATGACTGAAGAGTCCCGTGTTCAATTCCAGGGTCAAGGGCACATACCTCAGTTGCAGGCTCAATCCCTGGCCCTGGTTGGGGTGCATGCGGGAGGCAACCAATTGATGTGTCTCTCTCACATTGATGCTGCACTCTCTCTTTCTCCCTCCCTTCCACTCTGTCTAAAAATCAGTGGAAAGTATCCACAAGTGAAGATTACAAAAAAAAAAAGGGTCTTTGGATTTAGACAGACCTGAGTTCTAGTCCCAACAATGCCACTCACCAGCTGTGTGGCTTTTGGTATATGTCTGATTCTCTGTACCATTCAGTTACCTCTTACGACAGATAGGGAAGATGAGGGAGGTCGCTCAGAAGTTGCTGTGGGGAATAGTAGAGGTGCTGTCTCACCTCCTTGACAAGTATTTATGGAACACTCACTCCACGTGAGTAACACAGAAAAAGCACAGCTTTGGTGGAGTTGACAGCCCACCACATAGTATATGCTCAATTAATGCTCATTGTTAATTATTAATATTCCCCAGTATCGGATCCCTAGTTTGAAAAAAAATAAATAAACCTGCTTTATCATATCTACCCATGGATTTAAAAATCTCAAGCATTTTATCCGGTCCTTAACCATATATGGTACACACGTCAGAATATTACCAATTATATCACAGTGGATAATTGCTTTATGAACCAGACGAGAAACTTCTAGAATGGCAGGCATTGCAAAATTGACCAAATGAGATGGTAGAAAAGCACCAGGGAGAGTCGCCCTGTGGAGGTTTCTGAAAGGCGATGACCCTGCAGCTTCAGGGTGGCCCGTAGAGGCTGTATTCCATGGCGAAGGGCTCAGCATTCGCAAATTGGTTTATATTTGAGCCCTTGAGTAGGACCTGTGATGACCCTCATCTCCCAGAATAGCACAAATGCATTGGAAGACGGCTATTGTTTCTTTAGGTCTCACTGTGATTTCCTTTTTGCAAGAGGCTGCGCATGTTCTGTAATAACATCGGACCCGGATTTGGATCCCCGGTGGTTATGGGATAATCTCGGCTGAGGGAGAGATTTTCATGACAAGCTTTGTAATAGACCTGCAGTGTTTTCCGGTAAGAAAACCCCACAGAGGGTGGAAAGTTTATATTTTCCTTTGACGAGAACACATCACAGTAAAGGTGACTTTTGGCTCCTGTGTTCCACAGGCAGACTTCAAGTGTTTTGCTCTGACAACGCTTAGGAATGCCAAGGCGGAGAGAGAAATGGCTCTTACGGAATATTTACACCAACCGAAAGGAAGGAGCTGGTCATGACTGTGACCCTGTGCCCTCTCCCCACGCCAGGCTCTTCAGTTTTATGCTTTGGACACTGTTTCTAAGATAATTCTACTTTATATGTCCTCCTTGGATTTGAATGAAAAACATGTTCAGACTCACTAACGGAGGAATCCTTTACTTTGTGAGGAAAATAGCCTTTGCTCTGTGCCACCCATAAACCAGCCTTCCATGATGGTATGTCAACGTGTCTTGGCCATAGTACCTGATCGTTTCTGAAACACTATTCTAAAAGTTACTGTAAAGGTATATTTTAAAACATTTGTATTGATTTCAGAGAGGAAGGGAGAGGGATGGGGGAGAGAGAAACATCACTGATGAGAGAGGTTCATAGATTGTCTACCTCATTCATGCCCCTCATTGTGGATTAAGCCCACAACCTGGACGTGTGCCCTGATCGTGAATTGAACTGAAACCTTCTGGTCCACAGGTCGATGCTCAACCACTGAGCCGCGAGGGTGTTTTTAAAAAATAGGTGACATTAACATTTCGCTCAGAAGACTTTGAGTGAAGCAAAGACTTTCTGCAGTGCAGATGGGCCTCATCTCATCAGTTGAAAGTCTTAACAGAACGGAAGATCGATGTCCCCAGAGAAGGGGGCGTGCTTCCCGCAGGCTGTCTGGCCTTGAGCTACAGCAGCAGCTCTTCCCTGTGCGTCCATTGGCTAGTTTACCTGGCAGACAGATTTGGAACCTGCCCACCTCCACAACCACAGCAGTTTTCCTAAAGTAAGAAATGCCTCTCATATAGAAGCATTCCCGTTTTCTAGAGAGGCCTGACTGAGACAGCTGGTATGCACGAGTTATTCTTAAAAAACCATCTCAGCAACACTCCCAGCTAGACATTCACCATGAACAATTGGCTGGAAACAAACAATTGTTTGTTTTTGCCGGCTCTGTACTACACACAGTTCAAGTACAGTTGGGAGCCTGGCTGTGAAAAAGAAATACCAGAGAGATTAAAAAGCAGAGCTGTGGCATCTATCATAATTCTGCACCGATATTTCTGGTTTTATCTATGTGTGCATTAATACTTTCCTCTCCCCCACCCTCCGCCAAACCCTTCTCTTAACGTTGCCATCTGGTAATATAATAAAATGTAGTCTTTAATATGGATTTCCATTTTTGCAAGCAGATGAAAAAAGGTACCCTTTCAATCTAATAAGGACAAAAGGTTAGCAAGAAGTTCATCTCAGTGTTAAATTTTCAATTACCTTTCAGATTTCCCAACATGAGGGCAGCGGAGGGGTTACAAAGAAACCAGAGATGCTCTGGGATAAGAGGGACGTGGAGAGCATGGTCGCTGGTACCGGAAGAAATGTCTGTTGTTGGTCCATGGGCTGCCCTGTGAAGGGAGGAGGCGTGTAACCTGAATTATTTAAAGACACTGGCTCATTTCTAGCAGTCTCAAGAGAGAGTTCCATTTGGAGTGTTAGGATTGAGCCTGGAGTGAAAACCAACCCAGGATTCTGGGTACTTGTGTGCAAGAATAAGGACATTTGCTTACAGACTATATCGCTTATCTCTTTCATAAGAAGCCACGTCCAGGTGGAATCATGTGACTCGAAATGCATGCTGGACATAAAAGACAGAATGGCAAAGAAATCTCTCTTGCCTTTCACGGTCTAGGCCCTTGTGAGACCCTCCTATGTGTTACAATGGGTTGCACCCATTCCATTTTTTGACGTCTTGGGGCATTGCAGTCAGGGAGAGTGGATGATACAGTGTCCTACACCTGACAATGGCACGCACACACGCATGCATACAAAATGCCTAAGAGCAAATCTCCTCAAGCGCGTCAGCCTGAAGCAATAGGCATCTCCTGTCCTCTGCATCTCTGAGTTGGCTGTGGATTGGCTGGACCGAGGGCCCAGCAGGCCTGCTCTGCGTTGCTATGCTGGGCATGGCTGGGTGACGAGGCTCCCATTTGGGGTTCTCTTGCTCCCAGAAGGAAAGCCTGGCATGTCTTCCTCCCAGAGGGAGATGTGCAGGGAACCAGCCCAATCACACCGGCATTTTGAGGCTCCCCAGGGTTACTTCACCTCGGCCAGAGCAAGTCACCCAGCTCTCCCCAGAGTAGAGGGGGAGGAGGTGGGAGTTGCAGAGTTCCAGCATAGGTTTGGGTGTCTGATTCTGTTACTGGGAGCCCTGGAGCCAACAAAGAATATAAAGAATCTACCACAGCCCAGCTGGCGTGGCTCAGTGGTTAAGCGTTGATCTGTGAACCCAGAGATCTCGGTTTGATTCCTGGTCAGGACACATGCTCTGGTTGGAGGCTCGATCCCCAGGAGGGGGCGTGCAGGAGGTGGCCCATGGGTGATTCTCCCTCATCACTGATGTTTTTTGTCTTCCCCTTTCCCTTCCTCTCTGGAATCAATATAAAAATATATTTTAAAAAGAATCTACCACAAACTAATCTAAGGAACTGTAACTGTAGTTATGTTTCTCCCAACTGCACATGTGTTTATGGATTCTTAAGGATAACTTACAAGCTAGAGTTTGGGTCTTTAGCAACACGTTGAGTTTGCCGATACGTGGACATTCAGAGGTATCTCTAATAAGAGAACCTAGTTAGTGTCTTTTAATGAGTGGAAAGCAGGACAGGCAGACGATGTTTATAGAGACGCTGGAATCCAGGGCCCTGTGCAGCCACAAAGCGCTCTGAGGCCCCTCCCGACAGGAGTGCAAAGTTTCTTTGATGTGAAACTTCTCTGGAATAAATGCTCAAGAGGCAGAGCCTCCCCATAGCCCGCAGTGGGGTGTGCTGGAGAAAATTCACTTTCTCCGCCCAGTAACTCGATTTTCTGCCTCACGTTGTGGATAGAGGTTGGGCAGGAGCAATCAGCCTGATGTAAGAAAGTAAAGGATCAGGAAAACACAGCACCTTTTTTGAACAAAATGTCTTCTGAGAGTAGCTTCTGATTCCTAAAAGAAAAAGGAAATGGATTCCTTTTGCATAAGAGCCCCTTACACGCCTTACGATATCTCATGAAGGACTTCCACACGGCTGTTGGATCGTCATAGAGAATCGTTCATAGGGACAGAGATTTGCATCCTCATTTGCATATGTGGAAATTAAAGCTCGAGTCATTGAGATGAAAACTTGACTGTCCTCTGTGTCATAGTTAATGGTGCACCTGACAGAAAAAGGAAGATAATTGAAGTCTAGTGGGTTTGCACAGTGAGAGGGACTCATGGGTGCATGCACACTGGAGCCCAGCAGCAGACGGAGGAGGCCCCTGGGTGAGTGAGAGCATCACCGCAGTGGTGACTGGGGGTCCTTCTCCAAGTGCAGGGGCTGCATGTTGACCATATTCTCAGGATGGCTGTGGGCAGACCTGGACCATGTGTTCTCTGACCTATGTCTGCTGCCTGAGGCCACGGAGCTCCTGCCCATGGAACCATCTCCCAGGCACCCCTGGGGGCCACAAAGCCCTATGTGGGGGCAGGTGGGTACCTGGGTTACACACTAATCTCCGTGGCCGTAAGTCAAGTCGGAGGTTGTCCCAGACTCATGGGCTCCTTTTAGTCCAGTTTCATCCCTGGTGCTGGGTTAGAGGCTATCCACCCACATTGAATGGACAGTAAAGGGAAATCTCATGACCTAACCAAAGGCGAGGATGGCCTTAGCTGGTCTGGCTCAGTGGATAGAGCGTCAGCTTGTAGACTGAAGGGCCTGGTTTTGATTCCGGTCAAGGACACATGCCTGGGTTACAAGCTTCATCCTCAGGAGGGTCCATGCAGGAAGCAGCCGATCAATGATTCACTCTCATCTCTCTCTCTCTCTCTCTCTCTCTCTCTCTCTCTCTCTCTCTCTCTCTCTCTCCCCCCCTCTCTAAAATCAATAAAAGTATATTTAAAAAATACACACACAAAAAAACTCCCAAAGATGAGGGTGAAGGAAGAGGCTTAAAGCTCACAAATAGCAGGTAAAAGACATGCCTTCCATGACCTTGTCACTCTAGATGCATCTCTTGTTGTTCAGCACACCTTTTGCCCTGGGTCATCCTACACATCTTCACCTTCTTTCTCTGCTGCGTGAATAGGAAGGTGGTGCCCGTTTCTTATCATAACAAGGTGATAGCTCGGGGAATTTCCCTTTTTCCTGCTCCTTGGTTGAGATTTTCGATGAACTATCAGTTTGGGCAACAGCGTGGCCACATCGGAGATGCGCTCATTCGGTAGTGTCATATATTCTTATGTTCCTGTTTAATTGTCATCTTTGCTGGTAAAATCCTCCATCAGACTGGGCGGCTGTTTGTTCGGTTGATGCGTGCGAACATATTCCACCTCCAAGGGCGGCTGGATTGGGGAGAGCCAGCGGGTTCCACATCGCGGAGCTATTTCCTCCAGAGACGGCCCTGCGCGTGCCAGCAAATGCACATCTTGTTGGGATAAATCACCAAAATGTGTGTGGCTACATACACATGATCTATAAAGCCTTGTTAATGGCACCAGGTCTGCACCAACATGGTTTTATGCCGGACCATTTAGGGACAGTTTCCAGTCCAAAGCCTTCGGTCATTTTTCAGAGGCCGTGTCAAATTTTCCAGGCCACTTAGGGGACCATCTAGGAAACTGCTGTCTCAAAGGCACCAAATGATGGTCTTATGGTTTCAAGAGAAAATATCCTGAAAGTTCCTGACTTAACACACACACTCACACACATATACACTCATAAACACACACACTCTCACACACACAAACACACACTCACACAAACACCCACACAAACATACTCACAGACACACACTCACACACACTCATACACACAGTCACATATACACACACTCACACACACAGTCACACATACACACACTCACACACACAATCACACTAACACACACTCACATACATCTCTCACACACACGCAGCCTTTCCATTCACCATAAGTCAGGACCAAGGTGTGCGGTTCCCAGGACACATTAGAATGATGAGAAATTCAGTTTTCAACACTAAAGGGACAGCAAAGAGCGTGTGCCAAAGGCCCTCACTATACAAAGGAGAAGATGAGTCCAGCTGGTGTGGCTCAGTGGTTCGAGCATCTACACTTGCACCGAAAGGTTGCTGGCTTGATTGCCTGGTGGCGAGCTCCCCAGCAGGGGGCGTGCAGGAGGCAACCAGTCCGGTTGATGCTTCTCCCTCATTGATGTTTCTATCTCTCTCCCTATGCCTTCCTCTTTCTCTCAGATCAATAATAAAAAAAACAAACAAACAGGAGAAGATGAGTGACAGGCTTTATGGCATGAATCACAGCTCACTGTGCGAGTAATTCTGGAAGGACATAGCCCTCAGAACTCCAATACTCATGCATGGTTTGAACCGAATTCTTTCTCTCCTTTTCCAGAAAATGAAACGTTCCCCAGTTATGTTGGAGGACAGAAGCATGATGAACCGAGGGCCAAGGAAAGCTGTCTAAAAGGGACCGTCATTCTGAAGAAAAGGAACGGCATGTCACAGGCCTCTCTGTCTTTTTAAAGAAAGATCGAATTTAATTCCCCAAGAAAAGGTGTGCTTTTCACAGAGTACAGTCCTCGAGGCGAAAAGGAAAAAAAAAAAGACGCACATGTCTTCCGAGGACGCCACGGGCGGCGGCGCGGGAGCTGTCACTGGCTGATGGGCTTGTGGTTTGGACCCCGGCCCCGAGCCCCACTCTCGCTGTCTCCAGGCCCTGCCCTTTCCCATCTCGGATGTGACATTTTCTTTTGACCTTAACTTCTTAATGTGCCTTCGTTTTCTAAATGCTTCATTTTTCATGTGTTCAGAAATGGAGTCTTTTTAAATAAGGACCCCTGTCAGGCCGTCGGCTGATGGTTAACTCAGCACCGTAGCCCAGCCACCACGCACCCCTGGCGGGCGACAGCCATTCTGTGTAATAAGATCTCAAACAATAAAGTGCGCGTCGTCCCTGCGAGTCTCGGATGCCCTTTTTAGCTTCTCCCATGCGACGCAGCCCTTTCCTTTGTACCCTGTCACACGCTCATCTCTTACCGCTGAAAATCCATAAATAAAAACAGACGGACGCTTTCTCCTCCGGCTGCTGTCCAGCTCTCGCCCTGTTGCCGCCCTCCACATGCTACGTTCCTGAAGGATGCACTAGCATCCTCGCCTTCACTGCCATTCCTTTCCGCCCTGGTGGCCCCACCAAAACTCGCCTCACACAGTTAATACTGAGCTTCTGTTTCTCAGGTCTCATGGGTGCTCGTCCATCCTTAAGTGGTTCCGTCTTTCTAGAGTAAACGGCTCCTTTCTGAGGTTCTTTCACTTTTGTATATATTTTTATTGATATCAGAGAGGAAGGGAGAGACATAGAAACATCAATGATGAGAGAGAATCACCAATTGGCTGCCTCCTGCTGTGCCCTGCCTGGAAATTAAACCGTGACCTCCTGGTTCATAGGTTGACGCTCAACCACGGAGCCACACCGGCCAAGAACAGCATCTACATTTTTAAACAAGCACTGGGTGACCTGATGTGGGTTCGTGCCAGGGAATCAGCTCCTTGGCCTAGTCCAGGCCAGTCACCGGGGGTGTAACTGCCTTCCTAGTCGCACCTCAGGCTGCATGACCAGCAGCTGCCACATCCTGGGCATGAGGAAGTGGGGCGTGTGTTTTGGTGGAGTGTTGGCATTCCAGACAAAAATGCATTTGAGTTTCAATGAGTGGTGGACACGTGTTTCAGATCCTGCGCGCCTGTGCTGCGTAAGTTAATTTCGGAGTGCCTACCCTAGAAATCGCATAGTATAGACCCATTCTAATAAGCGTCCGGCCATCACTAAGTTTACAGTCAAAGGTGAGACCTGGCTCTGTATTTAGCCTCATATTGGCATCATGAAAATTCCGAGATGGGTCATACCCACTATGGTGCCAAGTGGTGCGAAGTAAACCCAATGGCCTAGGGCTTCATTTTGCGTGATCTTCATGGGATTTGCCAAGTGTTGGCCTTGGAGACACAGGTGCACAAACAGGAAGTTGCCACCAGGTGGCGGCGAAGTACTTCCTATGTCCACCTGTCACTCATTCAAGTCCAGATTTTTTTTTTCTTCTTGTTTTTTTTGAGAGAGAGGGAGAGGGAGAGAGAGAGATAGAAACATCAGTGATGAGAGAGAATCATGGATCAGCTGCCTCCTGCACACCCACTCCTGGGGAATCCAGCCTGCAACCTGGGAGTGTGCCTGATTGGAAATTCATCCTGTGACCTCTGGTTCATGGGTTGATGCTCAAGATGAGCCATGCAGGTCGGGCAGGCCGTATTTCTTGACATTCATGTCCAGACGGGCGATATCAAACTTCTTTAAGTGTGTTAATGAGATACACTAGCACCCAGGGGAGGCGTCATGCTGTTTGGTGAACCAGACCACACTATACACAAACATAAAGGAGACAAGTGCTCTCACCACTGAGTCTGAGACCAAGACGCTGCTGCACCCTCACTCAGGTCAGACACAGAGGCGGCTAGCTCATGCCATCGTCTCGGTTCTCATAGCATCTCACCCTTACCACGCCCTTAGGAAGTGGGCATCGCCATCGCTCCTTCCATAAAAGAGGGGAGGGAAACCCCAAGGGGCTGACCAAGGTCACTGATCGGTCAGTCTCACGGCCGGTCCCAAGCTTCACCATCAGACCCTGACTCTCACCTGGGTGGCCACCTGCCTCCGGGTCAGCACCCTTGGCCTTGGCGCAAGTTCCCAGGTTGGTTTCAGGGCTGAACACCTGGTGTTTAACATGTAGGGGGGATTTTTTTAAGGTTTTGGTTGACGTTAAAGTGGCATGGGGTGTCCTCCCCTGTGAAAGAAAGGGGTGAGACGTGGTGGACAAGGAATTCGGTCTCAGGCGCAGAGAGGCGACCGCAGCTGGTGTAAGACCCCTGGCCTCGGGGACTGATTTAAGGACGGTCACACACCTGGTGTTGTTCAGGGGAGCTTCCCAGGGGGCGACCCACGGCCTCAGCCTCTCTCAGGCATAGCATTGTCCCCAGCCCTGACCCAGAGCTGGGAATAACACTTCCCAACAGAGATAGCGCAATGGCAGAGGATAGAAAATGCGCTCTTATTCCAGGAGCATTTTATTTGTTTGGGAAAGCCTGCTAGGATGCGGGCGGACCCCAAATGGGCTGTCACCCCACCCCGTGCAGGAAAGGGACCCCCACCCCCAGTCTGACAACCGCCTTAACCTTCATTAGGGGGCTCACACCGAGGCCATCAGACAAATGTACCTGCGCGAACACACCCGCTCTGGTGAATTCCTGGAAATTGTAAAGGTGCAGGAGGGTCAGAAGCAGAGACCTGTGTTCCCAGCATCTGAGAGCATCCTATTAGCACGTGTTCTTGGAGGCAGGGCTCCTCTAGGAAGCACCCAGAGATGTTCATGTAAAACAAAGAGGCTGGGGCTGAAGTCACACTGAAGGGCACGTCCTGAGGACAGAGACCCAGAGGGGGGGTCCAGGGGCCCGGGCGCTGGGGCCAGAGGGACCGGCTCCCCTGAGAGCATGAAGGCTTAAAGGGGCAGTTGGACTGCACTTACCGTGCCCCAAAGAATGCTTGTGACAACACGGAGCTCCACGATGAATGCCACAGACACAGACGCGCGGAAGATGAGACTGTCCATTACCTTCTCTCGTGGGGAATATCAGCCACAAATATTCTAAAAATGCACTTGACCCGGGCAAGTCTCCAGCTCCAGGTGGACGGGCCCTCAGCAGCGGCTCAGGGGCCGATACGCCGCCCCAGGGCTCTGCATTGTGAATTGTGTTAATGAACAACGGATAGAAAGTATCGGCTTCATTTAGAACGCAATATTCTTCCCCGGCCTCAGTCTCATTCCAGGCAATCCATGGGGGAGACAGAGTTCAGAGCGAGAGGCAAGGTGTGATTACTCCCCAAGTCTTCACAGGCGTCCCCCGAAGCAGAAAAGATTCAATTATAAGCTTTTGCTTTCTCTACCTTTTCAAGGCACAAACCTATAAACGGGGAAGGCTGATACTCTTTCTGAAGGGCACACAACCACTTCTTTTTAAAGATGGATTTTTACTGATCTCAGAGAGGAAGGGAGAGGCCTAGAGAGGTAGAAGCATCAATGATGAGAGAGAATCACTGCGTGGCAGCCTCCTGCACGTCCCCTACTGGGGATCAAACCCACAACCTGGGCATGGGTCATGACCAGAATCAAACCATGACCTCCTGGCTCATAGGTCGATGCTCAACCACTGAGTCACACTGGCCGGGCCACAAAACCACTTTTCACTCCTGTGAAATGCTTTGGTTGGTACGATTCGCTCCTTGGATCCCAAAGGTGGTCATATTTCTGTGACCTTGACTCTTCCCTTTGGACAAGAGAGGGTGACATGAAGGAAATATCACCCTGCTTCCTTTCTCAGGCCCCTCGCGATGAAAAGGAGATGCACAGTGCATCTCTGTGGTATGATTCCCACAGGGACCATTTTCCTGCATCCCTTTTTGGGGGACAACGGAGGAGTGATCTGTGCACACAGAGACAGGATGGAAAGTGGGGTGATTTTGAAATGAGAACCACGCCTTTTCCAAACCTACTCTTCCAGGCCAACATGAGGTCTGAAATCTGTGATTCACAAGGTCACACAGGATCACGAAAAGAGTGGTCTTTAAGTTAGAAAATCCTTGACATCTAGTGTAATTGTCAAAGCATGGCGACAGTGATGAGGAAGTCTGTTACCAACCAGTGTCAGCTGCGTTCGACAGAGGCTCTCTGAAATGGTAGAGGGAGAGCTGACAAGTTAATACCAAATTAAGAGCTTCAAGGTGGAGCACCTCACAGAGTAACAGGAAGATGGAAGGCAGGGGTGTTCGTACCCCAAAACTGTTGCCTCATCTGTGAGTTTAATGATCAACTCTGAAAGCTATCAAATTATTTTCTCCCTTCCTTTCCCCCTTCCTTTCTTTTTCCCTTGCTTCCTCGTATTATTTAATCCACCCAATCAATAATACTTAGCGAGCACTGATTTATAGACACTTTGGAAGAAATAAAGATCAAGCTAAACACAATCACTGACACAAGGGATTTATAGTTTAGAGGCTAGAGAAGACATTAAACCAACACTTCCACCGATGATTAACCAGAAATCCACCCTTGCTCTGACTCCATATGTCATCTCCCCAAAACTGACTTCTCAGGAGACAGAGTCTGAGGGACAGGCACCCCTCCCTGAAACCAATTCTGAGACATTAATCTAGAGTTTCCAACTTAGGTCGGCGAAATCACATATGTGGAGAGTTGTCTAAATACTGCTAGCTTTTTTTTTCTTTTAATTCTCACCTGAGGATATTTTCCCATTGATTTTTAGGGAGAGTGGAAGAGAGAGGGAAAGACAGCAAGAAACATCGATGTGAGAGAAACACATGAATTGGTTGTCTCCTACAGGAGCCCTGACCAAGACCCAGGCCAGGTAGAAGCCTGCAACCGAGGTAGGTGCCCTTGACCGGAATCAAACCCGGGACCCTTCAGTCCTCAAGCGACACTCTATCCACTGAACCACACTGGCTAGGGCATTGCTAGATTTTCTGAAGCCTGGGTTAGAGATGAGAAGCTTGGGAGCCATGTTGGTCGGGAAGATTCTGTCCTTGGGTATTTCAGCAACAACTGAGCTCAGGCGTGTTGCACTGTTTTTTTTCTGTTTGTATTTTGAAAACCATTGCATGCCTAACACCCGGGAGGTACTCCTCTCTCCTGCTAAAACAACATCTCGGAAAAGATGAAGAGTTTGGGGTTTTTAACCCATTTTATGTTACACCTCATGCCTTCGCCCAGCCGTTGGTCAAGTGCACCCATAATCACACGGCAAGCAGCTACTTCGGAAGGTGCTTAACGTGCTGTAGTGGGAAGCACTTTATACCGGGAAATGGGTTCTAGTCCTTATTGGGACTCTAGAAGGCCGCTCAGTAACCCAGGTTCACTCTAAGCAAAACGCTACCCAGGTGCGTTCAGGGACCATGGCTGAGTGAGTGCAGGTGTGTGGAATTGCATTCTGTCTTCCCTCACTCCCTCCTGTGTCTGGTATCCAGCCCAGACAGAGAGAAGCAGGGCCTCTGCCTCTCTCGGGGACCAGTCTCTCCACAGCCTAAGCTGGGGAGAGGAGGGCGAGGGGGCAGAAAGAGGGGGTGGGTTGGGGCATTAACCTTGGCTGGTGGCCTCCATACCACCTTCCCCATGGAGTCTTTGTTTCAAATACATAGAATTTCAGGGGCTCAGCCTGGGGCACTCTGGCTGCCTACCTCCATGTTGCACACACATTGAAGCTGCTTTTAACTTTTTATTTTAAACTTCTTTGCCCGTCAATAGTGACAAAAAAGGGGGGCGGATCAGGCAATGTGCTCTGTTTGCTTACCTGCTTTCCTTCTAAATATTCAGCAGCTGGCTGTAAACTCTGTTACCAGGGTGATTCTATAACAAAGAACTTTCTTCTCAAAACATAATGGACAAATCTGGAGGAAAAACAGCTTTGGTTTTCATGTAACGCATTTCTCAGGCATCACTCAGGTGAGGGGTGTGGATTAGCGACCGTGAGGTAATTTGCTGAAACTTGGGTGATGTGGGATTGGGGAATTGGAGGCCAGGATGGGTGCACTGCAGGCGATATTCAGGGTGACGGTTCGGGGGTCACAGCATTTATGTTGGTAAAAGGATTATACTTTGTAAAACACCCACAACCTAGCGACATGGAATTCTGTGAAAAGGGAAACACGTCGTCCAAAATTGCTACCTGAATGTGTCTCCTAGGACTTTGACCTGAAATGCCACCATATGAGGTAGAAGACTGGTCGGTGCTGATTTATTCTTGCAATGGAGAGAATTTATTAATGGATTGAACTATGTCCCACTTGAAAATATACTCAAGTCCTAACCCCCAGTAGCTGTGAACATGTTCTTATTTAGAAACTAGAGGCCCAGTGCACGAAATCCATGCATTTGGGGGCGGGCAGTCCCTCAGCCCAGCCTGCACCCTCTCGAAGTCCAGGAGCCCTTAGGGGATGTCCTTGGGGAGCAGGCCTAAGCCGTCAGTTGGATATCCTTAGCACAACACTGTGCTTGCCAGCCATGAGCCTGGCTTCTGGCTGAGCAGCAATCCCCCGTGGGAGTGCACTGACCACCAGGAGGCAGCTCCTACATTGAGCGTCTGCCCCCTGGTGGTCAGTGCACATCATAGCAACCGATCATTCTGCCATTCAGTTGATTTGCATATTAGCCTTTTATTATATAGGATAAGGTCCTTGTAGATACAATCAAGTTAAGATGAGATTCCCCTGAACCAGAGTGAGCCCAACTCTAAGCAGAGGCTGGAGGCTGGGACAGCAGGTGAGCTGGGGCAGCAGGTGAGGCTGGGACAGCAGGTGAGGCTGGGGCAGCAGATGAGGCTGGGACAGCAGGTGAGGAAGGGAGCAGAGGTTGCTGCCATGCGGCCAAGAACCAAGGAATGGCCAGGCAACCAGCACCCAGAAGATACAAGAACAAGAACGGATCTTAGAGTCTTTGAGGGGGTGTGGTTCTCCTTGTGCCTGATTTGGATGCCTTGGCGCTGAGAAAACAGAAGTCACCCAGCTTGTGGCCATTTGTCCCATTAGCCAGAGAAAGTAACATATTTTCCTTCGGCTGCATCTGATCGGACCTCCTAGATCCCTGTTTCTGGTTTATTTCTAAGGCTAAATCAGCAGATTCTCCTTTATTGTTTGAGCTACCCCACAACCTTTCCAATAAATTCCTTTCCTCCCTCCCTTCCTTCCTTCCTTCCTTCCTTCCTTCCTTCCTTCCTTCCTTCCTTCCTTCCTTCCGTCCTTTCTTCTTCTTCTTCTTCTTCTTCTTCTTCTTCTTCTTCTTCTTCTTCTTCTTCTTCTTCTTTCTCTCTCTCTCTCTCTCTCTCTCTCTCTCTCTCTCTCTCTCTCTCTCTCTTTCCTTTTAGGAGTAGAATTTGCTCCCCACTAACAGAGCTTTCACCTGTCTTTGCTCTCTTTTATTATCTTGTGTGAAACATGGATGGCATTGCACACCCTGTTAGGATGTAAAAAACAATGTAGTATTTAGTTGGTTAGGATACTGGGTACCGGCTTCTTGCCTTCACACTGTCTCACGAGGTCCCATTAAGCTCCATCCTAGTTAAAGTCATGGGCATCCCGCACATAGACTTCGCTGAGCATCCCTTCCTACAGATCCGGCTGCCCCCCTTTACCCTTGTTCTATTTACATACTAATTACAGGCTGCACAGCTGTCTGCATTCCCACGTGGCATCTGCTGGAATATTAGCTCTGTGTCATGTTCGTGTTACAAGAAAAAAATTTTGCAGTGAGATTTGCGAAACAGGACTAAATGGAGAGAAATCGGTTTCTTTACTGCAGGGCTTCTTACAACCACGTTCACAGGCGTCCTCAGGCTTCCAGAGAGATCCCGTCTGCTGTGTCTGCCCAATATTTCTACTGAATTCTTTTTTTTAATGCTTAGACTGTTTCTCAGAACTGGTGTTCTGTGACACCCTGTTTGGGAATGGCTTCTTGGTACACTTATTTCTGAAAATTAGGTGCTAAAGTAACCAGTTCTCTTAAAGCAGCCACGTGAATCTCTTTATTGGCTAATCCTTTGCGGATGCAGATGGAGGAGGGTTAAGGAAAGCGGTGGGATTGGGAACGGTTCTGAGAAATGGCTCATTCCTCCCCTGGGACATGTAAGTACAGCTTTGAAATTTACTATTTCTGTCATCAACGTAGAGGCTGACAGCACTGAGCACATTTAGAAAGTAAAGGTATTGGTGTTCAGGTGCTGTGGCTCAATGGTTGAGCTTTAACAGATGAACCAAGAGGTCACAGTTTGATGCCTGGTCAGGGCACATGCCTGAGCTGCAGGCTTCATCCCCAGTATGGGGCATGCAGGAGGCAGCCGATCCATGATTCTCTCTTATCATTGATGTTTATCTCTCTCTCTTCCTCTCCCTTCCTGTCTCTGAAATCAATAAAAAGAAGAGGTATGGCAAGATTGGCTGGGAATCCCATGGGATCTCTAATTCTTGCCTTGGCCCAATGCTAAGTCATGGCCAGAGGACTCTCAGTCTAAGGAATGATCCTCATTGAAAACTTAATCAGGGCCAATGGGTAGGGATGAATATGAGGGAAAGTTTGTGGGTATGGAAGGGCCAACTTGGTAGAGGTTGAAACAGAGAAAATCAAAGTTCATGACAATATGACCTAAGGCCAGTTCACCACATCCATGCACTTAGGAAGTGTTCCCACTTGGAAAGGAACTTTGAGTAAAAATGGATCAAAGTCCCTGATGATTCTATGTTTAGTGAGAGCCCACTTCCTGGCTCCTAGCTGGCTATCTGGTCACTGTGTCCTCACAGGGCAGAAGGCATGGGACTCTGGGATCTCTTTCATAAGGACACTAATTCCACTCAGGAGGGCCCCACCCTCATGACCAAATCACCTCCCAAAGGCCTCACCTCCAAACCATCACATGGAGGGGTAGGGTTTCAACTTCTAACTTTTGGGGAGAAAATACCCTATGGCACATGCCAACCCCAATTCACCTGTAGTGTTCTTCTGAGCACCATGTAGAAAAAGAGTCAAATCTCCATGGTAAAATGTAGTGTTTAGTAGCAAAAGGTCATATTTTTAGCAATTAGAGTTTTGACAATAAATGGGTCCCTTGTCATGATCAATTTAATTCACGTGTTCATTTTGCAAGGAGGTTGTTGTGACTCACAAAAGTGGAGTAAATTGTTCAAAGTCGTACAACTACTAGTAAAGGATAAAGCTGAGGTTCAAACCAGGTGTTTGCATCCCGTGTCATTTTTCACAACAGACTTCGCTGGAATTGTTCCTCTTGAAACAGCCGTCCTTGTCCTCCATGTCACTTACAATCTCAAGTAAGACTTTCAGTGACGCATCACCAGTATTCATGCTTCACCACTCAGGCTGTTGAGAATTTCCTCTTGAAACCAGAAGAGCTGTTCACTCAACACAATGGGCTCTGAAGTCTTTGCAGAGCCACAGGCTGCATGAATGTGGAGGAGTCATCCGACTGGGAGAACACACAAAGGTAGAATCAGGCCCGTCATGCTGCTGGTCAAGGAGGCCAAAGGTGAGGGACAAGTGCCGTCCCTGTGTCTCAGAAGAACATTCCAGCACCACGGTTGTGTTTCTACTTTAGCGCCGTCCTTGCTCTTGACCACACGGTAAAAACTGAACTCTCCGCGCCTCCCGGCCTCGATGTGCACACACACAGCTACTGGGAAACCGGCCACAGAAAGCTCTCTGCTTCTTTCTCTTTCTTCTTTTCCTTGCCTTTGCCTCAGGTTTGAATGAAGGAGAATGTTAATCGTCTACTTGTTGGCACGGGAGTTCTTGTGAACCGGGCGTTGGTGGAAGACGGTGACAGAATTGTAGGTTTTCACCGCGTAGAGCAGGAAGCCCGCAAACAGTATGTTCTAAGATTTAGGAAACGTCTTACCTCCAACAGGCAGTGCTTTCTAAACATCAAAGGACATGCTGGAGTTTTCCCGTTAATTACGCCTTTTATGGATTCTTAGAAAGTGGATCCGGGATATCTACCATGACTAGGGTTGCCCTGGGTCGTGACACTGAGCTCTTGGTTGTGATCTCATTAACTCCGGCCAGTCTTTGACCGATAGGCTAAAGCAATCCCAGTAAAGAAAGGCAGAAAGGGATTACGTAAAAGTAATCAGAAGGCCTTACCCACAAGACAGGGAAACGTAGAGCTGCCGTGGCCGGTTACAGGGGGTTACGGCTTAATCTTCTTACCAATTAAGGAAGCAGAGATCCTGGGAAGGGTAGTGACATGTGCCAAGCACTTGGTTCGGGTGGTGGGGACAACATTGAAGTTCAGGCTGTGAGATTCTGTCATGTTAGTGTCCTTCCCACATACCCGACACAAGTGATTTTAAACGACAGAATTATAGACCGGTGCAAACAAACTCCATCCTCACTGGGCATGTGTGGGGGGGATAACTCGGCGGTCCAAAGCTCCATAGGAAGGTCATATATATCTTTTCTTTTCTCATTATTCTGCACGGAATGGCCATGGGCACCATTTGAAAACGTCAGGGAACGAAGGCTTCCCACCACAGCTGCCCAAACTGTAGACCATGTAGGCCCTTAGTTTCTGAAGACGCAGCTATTTCCAAAATGTTTTTGTTTCCCTTGTGTTTTCTCACTTCCCTTTCGACGCGCCTTGAAGATTAAGGTCTTTGTAATTTAAAGATTGTGCAACAGCTGCTGCGAGCTGCTCCTTACGCTGGAACATGGGATTTATATCGGGGAAATACCTATTACTTGCTATAAAGTATGTATGAGGCTCGGTAGCCAGCTCTGTAAATTGGAATTTCTCCTCCCCGCACCACGGAATGGTTACCGGGCTTGGGGATGCACTGTGCAAGGGGCCGTGTACGGACGCGTGTTGAGTATTGTTCCACCGCATAAATAATGCAGCCGTCCCCCGGGACGCTTCGTATTTGGGAATTATTTTCACACCTTTTTATTGTTTAGACACGTATTCGTATGCTGCCTTCTGCGGCCGATCTTATTCCATAGGATGGAATGAGTAATGGTTCAGACAGAAGTGGTAAATGTATGTTTGTCATTAATTTTGGTTATGAGTGTTCCCACAACTAATGAGACAGATGTGTTTTATATACTGCAGGTGCCACCCACATCAACCAGAAAAAAAAAAATCATCATATTCTCAAGGGGTCTTATTTTTACGAAAAATGACAAAAAATAAACCACCAGGGATTTACTTTAAAAATTGTTTCCCAGAGCATTTCACAAAAATAGAAAAAAGCTTGTATTTAAATCGTGTCACCACAGCCAATTTGGCTCAGTGGATGAGTGTCAGTTTGCAGACTGAAGTGTCCTGGGTTCAAATCCTCTCAAGGGCATGTACCTCGGTTGCAGACTCCTCCCCATCCCGGGCCCTGGTCAAGGCACATGCAGGAGGCAACCAATCGATGGCTCTCTCACATCAATATTCCTCTCTGTCATTCCCTCTCCCTCCCACTCTCTCTAACAATCAACAGAAAAATGTCCTCGGGGAAGGGTTAAAAAATGGAATAAAAATCGTGTCATATCCTAAGTCTTAATCATGTGAGTTGCACAGGGCTATTCCTGTTTTCAAAATGAGGACAACATGTGGTTAAACAATTTGACCACCTTCAGCCAGTGTTGCTCCCAGATAGACAGCTTCATCCTCCCGAAGGGTAGGTACCTCCTGAGACATCACCTGTGCCTCCCAAAGTCCTCAGCATCCCCATCAGTCTCTAGAGTGCAGTTAGGGAAGACAGCTCACCTGTGCAGCTCACCTGTGCAACTGCACTTGGTCTTGCCTAGGTCAGAGTGCAGCTCGGACAGCAGGTTGAAACCTGCACATCAAGGGAGGCCTCTGAAGGAGGTCTGGGTGGTAGGACAGGCCCTGGCATTTTCCTGTAACATGCTCTCATTTAGCATGCTTCTTCCACATATGCGCTCATCATCCACCCATCCCTGAAGCAGCCAAATTTAAATGCCATATGTTTCTATTCTTAGGGCATGAAATCGAACTCATTATACTCTCCAATGCACGGCTTTGACTCGAAGGTCCTCCTCTGAAGCCAAAAAAAAAATCAATTTATGTTGAACTGAGGAATGATATCTTTTTCTGTGGGTTGGCAAAATGAGAACAAGAGGAAGTGAGGGAAGAAGGTTTATTACGGAGACGTGTCACTCTATGGGCACCTCCATGGGCAGGTGGACTGGCAGCTAATGCATATGGTCAGAACATGTGTATCCCACTCCCAGTTCATTTGTCCTTCCCAGAGAAGGTAACCGAAGGGGCCGTTTGCTGCATTGATGTGCTAGTGCGTCATGACGCGGTGGGATGAGCCGTTGTCCAGCATGCATCTTGACTCTCAGGAGCTCACAAATTAAAGATCAGGAGGTCGCTCTGTCATTACTCACCTGGGACACGGCTCTGCAAGAGCAGCGATCAGAGTGGTGGGACGGAGTCCGAAAACTGAGCTGATGTTTGCAGCTTTATGGTGCATCTACACTCAGATTGTTCCCCCCAATTGTTGGTGTGCTAAAGACTCACAGAATAATTCCCTCAGAGATGACAGAGCATTGAAGAAAGCGCTGGGGTTTCCCATGGTGATGAGCAAGAGGCAGGCATGTGAGCACAGGTAGAGCTTGACCATTTCACAAAACACGTTCCCCCACAGCCTGAGCCAGTGCTGGGCAAGCCTCGTCAGTCGCCAGGGTACCTGCCCGCTCCTGAGAGGAGGTGGTCAAGATGGCACAGCTGGACTGAGACGGAGCTGAGATGAGAATCCTGCTGACTGATGAGAGGGCGCACGCGGGAATAAATGAGGGCTGGCAAAGGAACCGATTCCACATCTCACTACAAGTAGCAACATTGTGCCCACGTGGCATAGGCCACTGATGACATCCCCCCAAATTTTCAATTGATCGCCAGACATCGTGGGGTAATCTTTTAAAGAGATGTAGTGGGGAAGCCCCAATAAAACTATTCCTTTTGTGAATAAATAATGAGATGTGTCAGTGTTGTTAGAATCCAAGTCTGGCAATTGGTGGTTTTAATCCCGTCAGTTGGTCTCTCATTTGTAAGAAGCAGGGACATCTGAGAGTACAGTCAGGAGGCAGGCTTCTAGCTGTTGGACCTACAGTGTCTCTGTAGGTAGCGATTTGACCAAAAGTTGGACACGATATTCTCAGGCCTATCACAGTGGAGGAGTGAAGGGCCTGGGAGTTATTTTTAATCACACAGGGGACATTTGGAACGGTCCCCACGCGCTCCCACTCTGAACTGAACACCATCCACATGAATTATGCACTGTGCTGATGTCACTCGTACTAACTGCTCAGTCGGTGACTGTTTTTTTAAATATATTTTATTGATCTTTCACAGAGAGGAAGAGAGAGAGAGAGATAGAGAGTTAGAAACATCAATGAGAGAGAAACATCAACCAGCTGCCTCCTGCACACCACCTACAGGGGATGTGCCCACAACCAAGGTACATGCCCTTGACCGGAATCAAACCTGGGACCTTTCAGTCCACAGGCTGATGCTCTATCCACTGAGCCGAACCAGTTAGGGCCGGTGACTATTTTAAGTTTAAAAACAGGTTGCTATGCTTACTTACTTAATAACCATGGTTTATCACTTCTAACAAATATGGTATTTCCTTAAATCAGTGGTTTATGGAAACGTTGAGGTAGTTGACCATTTGCAATGCTGGGAAGAAGTGGGGTGAATAGGTGCGTGTATGTTTCACAAACTGGGGAGGACAGGCTCACGGTCTATTTTGCCTGCCACTGTCATCAGTTGATGGCGTCCCCATTAGCTACACTGCGCACATGTCATGGCAAAAGGGAACAGTGCAAGTGTTTGCAGTCAAAATGACATCCAACACTGACACCATCACCATCGGTCCATGTAAGCTATGGTTCTAATGGCACAAAGTAAGGTACAGAAAATTCTATTTATCCACTCCCAGCATGACTTCTTAGCAGATGAATCATTAATTCAAGTCCATGACCATTTTTATCTCTTTCGCAACTTGCAAATTCTTACTACTTAGCAGTCTTTGAATTAAGGATATGGTGCGCTATCTACCAGGTAAAATGATTAAAATCGTACCCGAAAACGTCCTAAAACAAGCCCTAGAGAGTGCGACATAATTAAAAATATATTTATCTTTCTGATTGTGAATGTTAATGTTGGTCTTATATTTTAAACCCACATAATTGCATTTTGGGGGGATTATACAGTGTTAGACTTGGCAAAAACAAACACTGTTTAACTTATCTTCCTACAATAGGGTCCCTAGAGTTTCAGGACATACTCCTGGCATGTGGCTGTCATTGGGAATGTGTTTCAGAGAACTGCCCAGTTCTAGTCTGGCCTTCAGCAGAGTTTTAAAAAAATATTTTTAGAAAAGTTCAGATTTACAGAAAACTTGCAAAACTAGTAAAGAAAGTTCTAATACAGCTCATACCCAGTTTGTCCCAAGATTGACATCTTGCATTAGGGTGGTGTACATTTGCTACAATTAATGAAGCAGTATGGACACTTTATTATATACTAAATCCCATCATTTATTCACATACCCTTCATTTTAACTTAATGTCCTTTTCATTTTTTAAAAAATATTACAGGATCTCATCTAGTTTCATTTAGCTGACATGTTTCCTTAGGTTCTTCCAGATTGTCACAGTGTATCATACTTTCCTTTTCTTTTTAACACAACCTTGGCATTCTTTAACTTTTAATTTTTATTTTTTTTGACTATGGGTTAGGTCTTTCATCAGTTTCCCTCTGTTGCAACTTGTCTGAT
This sequence comes from Murina feae, assembly GCA_004026665.1. Taxonomy (NCBI): domain Eukaryota; kingdom Metazoa; phylum Chordata; class Mammalia; order Chiroptera; family Vespertilionidae; genus Murina; species Murina feae. The sequence continues at coordinate 22,679 of PVJC01001768.1, forward strand.
GCTTTTCTCATGATTAACCCTGGGTTGTGGATTTGGGGAAGGAAGTCCCAATGATTCAGTGCCATGTTCCCCATGCGATCAGGTGTACTTACAACCAAGTGTGCATGCGATCAGGTGTGCATGCGGTCAGGTGTGCATAGGATCAGGTGTGCATAGCATCAGGTGTGCATGCGATCAGGTGTGCATGTGGTCAGGTGTCTGTAGGATCAGGTGCGCATAGATCAGGTGTGCATAGGATCAGGTGTGCATAGGATCAGGTGTGCAAGCCATCAGGTGTGCAAGCCATCAGGTGTACATATGATCGGCATGACTGGGCATTGCTCCTGGTCACCGGCCGAGCCAGCGTCTGCCAGGCTTCTTCACTGTGGGGTCCTCCTCTCCCTAGTTCCCTCTGTTTTGTGGGGGCTGTCACACGCACCCCTTCTCCCCGCCACACACAATTCCAGAGCATCCTTATGCATCTCTTCTCTGAGGGCAGAGCAGCTCCATAATTTAAATGGAGTTTTTTTGCATCTTTTCTTTCGGTTATATGGTTGCCTTACTGTTCCTCTCATAAGATGATGCTGGTTTTGAATATTTAGTAAGTGCATTTCAGAAACACCGAATTGTCCACATCTCCTGACTCATGTTTAACACAAAGGAGAGAAACGCCCTAAATGTTTGCGTGATTTAATTATGAAACTGACTTCTGTGTCTAGCGCACTGGTTTCAGGAGCTATCCTAACCAAATAACATAGCCAATATTCATTGATTGCTCATTGGGTGGGAAAACCTGTTGTAAGTGGTTTGCCTCCATTACTTTATTGATATTAAACTCACAATGCTCTAAGGATGCATGTGCTCTTATTAATCTACCTATGGGCTCAGAGAATTAAGTAATCCCCAAGTTTCCACAATTGCTAAGTGGTGGACCTGGGAGATTTGGTGACAGTGGTGAGATCGGCACAATGTATTGAAATGTCATATTAAGGTTAAAAGAATTTATTCCCTGAAACTTAAAAGCACACGTGTCATCTAAAAGTTCCAGCTGTAAAGAATTTTAATTTTCATGTAATGGCAGCTGCATGTTCCCTCTGGTCATTGCAAAAGCATTCAAGCGTCAAGTGCTCATCCCACCCCGTGACATTGGTCCTCTGAACCTGTACCTGCACTTAGAGTTGGAAGATTGAGAGTGCACTGGTCAGTCATGACCTCTACCAACCCCCCCCAAAAAACAACAACAACAACAACAACAACAACAACAACATTTACCACTCACCCCCTCTCTGCCCTGGAGGGATTTTCAGCGATGCACGAGGGAGGATGCTGAGAGAGGTAAGATAGTTCTCTTCAATCTGCTGTTGGAACGCAAACAGCATGTCACACCCAATGAGAAGTGCTCCAGTTGGGATTTCCTGGAATACGCCTGATTTCTGTTTTCCCCGCACTCACTGTACTGGGGTATAATTGCATGACAAAATTCACAAGCAACTGGGAAATGCCACAGCGATATGGTGGCACGCATGGCAGCCTGGAAGCACTCGGCATGTATGAAATTTAAGAGCCATCACATTTTTACCCTGAACGTTCTTACAAGTGGCACTAAAGAATTAGCAAGACTCCAGGCATTTGAACAAGTTTCCAAACACAGTGACACCGATTGGAAGCACCGACCTCCGTAAGACAGCCCAGCACACAGGAAGACGTGCAGGTTCCCGCTGCCTTGGCCTCGAAGCGGCGCACGGGGTAGGCGTTGCGTGTGGAAAGGAAATGAAGGACCATTCCGCATCATTTCGCTTTTTTATAAGAGCGGTGCCCTTTGGCTAAATTTCGTGTTAATAATGGTTCTCGTTTACTCTCCGCTTGCAATTCCCCTTGCTCTGGAGTAAAACATAGATCAATTCATTGGACTGCCTGCTTTGGCATTCCTATTGTACGCCGGCAAATTCCGGAGAGACCTAAATGGCCTCAAATAGCTTGTTTTCGGTTACAGTATGATCGCACTTTGTTATCGTTTGAATCAAATCATGTTTTCACAAAGACATATGCTCTCCTATGTTCATTGCCGCATTATTCATGGTGGCCAAGACATGGAAACGACCAAAGTGTCCTGCGATAGAGGGCTGGATAAAGACGATGTGGTCATATACACAATGGGATACTACTCAGCCATAAGAAAGGATGAAATAGCGCTGTTTGCAGCAACGTGGATGGACCGTGAGAATATTATCTTGTGAGTAGGTCAGTCAGAAACAGCCAATGATATAAAACTCATCTGTGTGATATAAAACTGAAACTCATGAACTCACACAACAATGTGGTGGTTGCCAGAAGGAAGAGGGTAGGGAGAGAAGAGGACCCTAATATTTGGTGACAGGAGATTTGACTTGGAAGGTGGGCACACTGTGTGACATATAGATCCTGTCGCATAGAAACCCACACCTAAAACCTATATGTTCATGTTGACCAATCCCCCTCCCTCGCCCCCCACCCCTACCCCGCCTAAACAGTTTCATTTTAAAAAAAGATCAGAGTTAGGTATCAGGTTACGGGTAGAATGAAAAGTGAGGGGGTTTAACTTGTGTTTTCAAATGAAATCACAACTACATATGTGGACAGTGGCTCATTGAGATGTGATTAAGTTTAGGAGACACCATTTCTCTACAATAACTGCTGAAACAGAAGTCAATAGAATTGATCATGGATAGCCCAGTCCCGGCAACATACAAACCAGGATAGCCTTGCCCTTACCATGTAGGGCAGGAAGTAAATGGGCCTTTTGTGTTGCAAATTCTCTCCTCCTGTATTTTGTTGTTGTTTTGCTGTTGAAACCACCATCTACAATGGATCAATTTAGTGTCAGACACAACAGCAGGCGTCTTATCCTTCGGGTGGACTTGGTTTCTAAAGATTAGGATGCCACAGCTGCTAAATTTCACATTCCACATCTGGTCCCAAAATACCAACCTACAGAGTTGGGGCTCTGACTGTAAAACATGAGTGATTCCATTAGACTTCTAAAATTTCACCCGGAGTAAAACAAATCAAAAGTCAAAGTGCGATAGGTCTAGCTACTTATGATGGCCACGGGTTAGCTAACCAGTGAATTATAGTTTGCTGGGATAGAAGAATACAGCATCACATGGGAAATGTTCACAGTGCAGTTAGATGAAATGGAGTTTATTAAACCTTCAAACTAATTTCAAAAAGAAATAGTTGAATATTTGTATAGAGCCACAGTCAGGAGGACAGGCAGCTAGGTGAACAGGTGAAGCAAGGGAAGGAGAGAAAGAGACAGAGGGATGAAGGAAACAGAGTCATAATGATATAATTCTGGATTTGTTATTTTGTCTTTTTGGCATGTTGCTTTAAAAAATTTTTTAAATACATTTTTATTGATTTCAAAGTGGAGGGGCGAGAGAGGGAGAGAGAGAAACATCAATGATGAGAGCATCATTGATCAGCTGCTTCCTGCACTCCTCCTACTGGGGATTGAGCCTACAGCCCCGGGCATGTGCCCTGATGGGGAATCCAACCGTGACCTCCTGGTTCATAGGTTGACAGTTAACCACTGAGCCACACCGGCTGGGGCAGCTCATTTCTTTTTAGTGCTGAGTAATATTCCCTTGCCTGGATGTATCATAGGTCACCCACTCACCCACTGAAGGACGTCTTGGCTGCTTCCAGGTCTGACAGTTATGCATAAAGCTGCTGCCTACCACAGTGTGTAGGTTTTGGTGTGGACACACGTTTTCAATATGTTTGGTACATACCAAGGAGAGCAGAAGCTGGGTCGTCTGGTGGGGGTGGGAGTCATTCTATAAGGAGCCACCACACTGACTCCTGGAGACTTTGCCCCATCTGCATCTGCTCCCGCCCTGAGCGAGGTTCCTGTCGCCCTCTTCCCTGCCGCCCCTACCCCCGCTCTGGCACCCAGGTGTTGTCAGTGTTTTGGATGTTCTCCCTTCTAACAGGTGTGCACTCGTCTTGCTGTTTGAGTCTGCACTACCCTGGTGACCTGGGACGTGGAGCCTCTTCTCATGTGTTTATCACCATCCCTATATCTTCTGGGGTCAGATGTTGGTTCAGGTTTCTGCCCCTTAAAAAAAAAATGAGTTGTTGGTTTTCTTGTTGCTGAGTTGTAATAGTGTTCGTGTATACTCTGGATTATGTGCTTGATCAGCTATATCTCCTGCCAGTCTCTCCTCCCAGTGTGAGGCTTGTGTTCTGAGTCCTCTGATATGTTTGCACAGAGCAGGAGTCTTCATTCTAATGTGATCCAGTGCGTCAGAGCGGCTGCCTCCTAGATGCCATGGGAGGTGGCTGTGGACCTGGTGAGTCAGCAGGTCCGCGAACATGACCATCCCTGAGGTGTTACTGGTGGGGCTCTGGAGGCAGGACAGGAGCTGGATTTTTAGCTCCATATCATATATACGTTCTATTCATCTACTTCATGTAGATCAGCGGACCCATTCGTTTGCCACGCATTTTAAAAACCTGTGGAAACCATCCTGCGTTGGAACAAAAGCAAAATGCATGTTGGTGAGATTTGAGGGAGATGGCATCTCCTTGTGACTTGCCTCGACCACTCTTTCCGAAGCTTAAAACTTATTCGATGGGCCCATCTCGTCCGTTTCTAACTCGAACGCCACCCTGCCAGCCCCGGTTCCTTCCTAACTTCTCTCTTATTCATCACATTAAAATCTGCCATCTCGATGCTATTTTCGCGACCGTAATTCACGCTCGACAATCTGCTTCCGTTCTCGACTTGGTAAGCTGGCAATCCATTTCTTTCTTTCCTTTTTTTTTTTTTCCTATTTGGAAGAAAGCAACATGGAAAATGAAGCTATTAATATATTACAAGTAAGTGCTAAATCTGTTAGGTCGGGGCTGACAGCTCACATTAGCAGGGGTGCCCCGAGGCTTGGGGAGGCCTGGGAGGGGGTGGTGATGCATGAGCCCATTATTGACCTCTGGGCTGCACCATTCATCAGCTGGGAACACAGCTTCCTTCGTGTGGGTGGAAACCACCGGAGCAGGATGGTCATTGCAAAGGTTCCCTAATTAGGCTGCTTGCTCCCTGGACCGGGAGCGGGTGGCGCCGTCTGACCAGCGTGCATTTAGAGTCGGCTCCTGGCTTCCTAGAGCCTCAGGAGTCGGGGTGAAGTGGGGCTGTTCCGTGAGAACTCCCCGGAGTGCTTGGTCTGCATGGTGGTTAGTTTCCGCTGCGCCGGCCCCTTTCCTCCACTCCATTGTGCTCACTCCCAGAGCCCTCAGCGTCAGACCCCACGGTGATGAGCAGAAGGCGCTCTACCCTTACCAGCGCACCCTCCAATACGTGCGATCACAGCTCTAAACATGAGTTATCTTATGTAATCCTTCCAATATTATTTTAAAAAATATTTTTATTGATTTCAGAGAGGAAGGGAGAGGGGGAGAGAGAGGGAGAGAGAGAGAGAGAGAGAGAGAGAGAGAGAGAGAGAGAGAGAGCGCTCAATGATGAGAGAGAATCATGGATTGGCTGCCCCCTGCATGCCCCTACTGGGGTCCAAGCCGGTGACCCAGGCATATGCCTTGACCAGGAATCAAACCGTGACCTCTGGGTTCACAGGTTGACGCTCAACCACCTAGCCACGCCAGCCAGGCCTGAAATCACCTTTAATAGACATCAGAGCAATGTCTACGTTCTTAATGATGCGATGGCATTCTTCTGCAAAAGGTAAGCTAAGTTTATCACCTGGAACAGAAAACCCCTGCTCTGGTCTCCCAGAGGAATCTTATAAAAACCCCACAGCCCACTGGACCCTTGGAAGAGAAACCCCGTCTCAAAGCACCCTTCCTGAAATTCTCTTTGGAATTCCGAGGAGGCACTCTTAACACAGTTCCAAAAAAGTAAATTAAAATTAAAAAATGTAAAATGACCGGGTGGCTGTATTTTACAAAAGTTGGGCTGGGTGCCCAGGGCTGGGCTTCAGGCTGTAAAACTTTCACCCACAGGCACTGGGCTGGGTCCGAGAGGAAGGGGGTCGGAATGGGCAGCGGCCAGGATGCGGTCACCGCGGGAGCGCACCTTCCTCGGCAGAACCTCAGCCATGAAACATGCAGGAGCTGCGCGGAGGCAATCCTCCTTTGATGAAAAATTAATGATTTTTATTTATAAAATGATGAGCTTTGAGGCTTTAGACATTCACAACATCAAGGGTTTCTCACATATTCCTAGTCCACCCTGGCTTTTGTAATAAAGATTCATTTTTAAAGGAATGACTCCTTTCTTCCAGACACATGTTAAAGTAGTTTGCAGTACGATGAGGTGAGGGGGGCGGGGCTCGGGGGGTCACAGGTGCCCCTGGAAGTCCGTCAGGTGAGCCAGGTCATCCCTGGGGACCCCCTGGCCTCAGGCACAGACCTAGATGCACCTGTGGTCAGCGGTTCTGCTTCTGTAGAGGTTAAGGCATTGGGGTGACAGTGAGTGGATTTTAAGCCCGCCCCCCCTCCCCAGGGGCCAGGTGCGTGCCTCCCTTTTCCAGCCAAACAAGCATTTTGCAGAAGGATTTGCAACTTGTTTCCACGCGTTTGTTGCACTGCACCGCCTAGGCTAGCCTCCGATCCGCACGTCTGAACCCGCCGTGGACAGCGGACGATACAAAAAAAAGGACAGGAGCGCCAGCCAGGTCCCACGCATGCGCCCCTGCTTACACCATCACAGGCAGAAGTATTTCAGTGGGAAGGAGGTAGATGGCTTTCTTCCTGTTTTCTTTTGGCTGCGTTCTGTGTTAAGCCTGCAACATCCATCCTTCCTTAAACAGACAGAGGACTCGGATGGAGAAGGCTGCGGAGGACACGGCGGCTTTAGGTGGCCTCTTTGGTGTGAGGGTGTCATGCAAGCCTTCCCTTCTTTCCCCATCTTTCTGGTGCACTGGGAACTCCTAAGTAAAGTGCTATCATTGCCAAGAGGCAAGGCCCTCGCGCCCATCCTTAAAGAACTGACAGGTTACATGCGTAGCCCTTGGGCAGGAGAAACAGGGTAGTGAAGACCTGGAGGAGGGTAGAGGCCTGGAAGGCCATTGCTTTTATCCCAAGGTAGCATCCCCTTCTGGCCCTCCCAGCCACTGCTTTAATGCAAATAGAAGGGGCGGCCTGGGCCTGTTGCAGGTGTTAACGGGGCTCATGGTCACCCTCACCCTCCCAACCACCGCCAGGCCCAGGATGCTCTCAGCAAGCTCTCAGAGAGCTTAATTGGAAACAAACAAGAGGCTGACAGAACAGGAGAGAAATCACCTCCTCCTCCTCGTGGCCTGATTTAAAAGTGCCCCTGGCTGCCTTAGGTCCACAGCTGGGAGCCTGATAGATGGAGAAGCACAGGGCCTGGCTGGGCTCATGGGCACGTGGGCACCTGAGCAAGCAGGCAGGTGGAGGACTGGAGGGGGCGGTCTGGTTGCCTTCGTGGGTGATGGGAGGAGAGAAGGAGGGGTCAGGGTGTTGCACTGATGAGCTAATGATGTCCAGCACTGAGGTGCCCAGTGCTGGCCCAGCGCCGCCCGGCTGCCTCTGCCTCCTGCCTGTCACACTGTAGGAGTCTCTGCAACCACAGAAAGGCCTGGGCCCTGTGGACTCACCTGTGAGTGAGAAAAGATGCCACTAATTAAGGGCAGTTCCTAGAGAAGCAAAGGGCATGCTGGGAAAACGCTGGGCAAAGATGGAAAAAGAGAAGATGGGGCAAGCTGGGGCGTGTATGGGAGCACTGACACCGGGCACTCTCAGACAGTCCTTTCCTTCCCCCTTCAGGTAAGAGCGTATTTTTCATTATATACAAGGACACTGACCTTCAGACGTACTATCTGCTGCACTTTGTGCTGTTTTATTAAAAAAATATTTTTATTGATTCCAGAGAGGAAGGGAGAAGGGGAGAGAGAGAGAAACATCCATGATGAGGGAGAATCATGGATCGGCTGCCTCCTGCACGCCCCTTAGTGGGGATTGAGCCTGCAACCCGGCATGTGCCCTGACCGGGAATCGAACCGTGACCTCCTGGTTCCTAGGACGCGACGCTCAACCACTGAGCCACGCCGGCTGGATTCTGCTACACTTTGTGGACTCCTTTGTTCATTCACCCCTGTGACAAATCATCTTATTTGGGTAAACCTTCTTGGACTCTTGGATAATAAGAAAAAACAATCTCGGATTTTGAAATAAGGTCAAATGCGGTGGCATATTTTTCAGTGTTTTACGAGTCCATGCTCGCCCAGGTATTAAGCCACGCGTTTTGTTTGGCTGAGGCCATTTGTTCAATGCAGGCGCCCTGACTGAGCCGACATATTAAGGTGAACATGTGTGTGTGTCAGAGACACGGAGCTGACATGTGGGGAACACACCTGGTGGGGTTTGTGCTCTCGGGGGCATCGATCAAGTCTGTATTTAACGCAGAAGTTTTATCTTAAGGTTCTTTGTGGAATTGTCTCTAAATACCCCACCCTTTTTTTTTAAGTGTTCTTGGAACCAGCTTCAAAAAAGTCCTTGTTTCCTCACATATTAAAGGGTTGAGTACAGTCTTTGAGACATTTTATATCGGGCAGAGATTAAGCATGAATACAAAGACGGTGAACATAATAAGATAAACACCTGGCTTCTGAGTCACAGGTGGGAAAAACGAATATTGACCCCACTCGCTGTGATGGTGGCTGTAGGTCTGAGCAGGGCAGGAGCAGCCGAGGCTAAGTTGCGCTAATGCAGGTGAAGCTTGAGAGGAAGCTTGAAGGATGAAGAGGCAGAGCTGGTGGTTTGGAAGGGACGGGGGAGGATTTTCCCATCATGCTATGCTCTTTCCCTTCCTTCCCAGGTGGCTTGAGCGCCTGGTAGTCATCTTCAGTCTCCCAGACCAGGACGTCCCTCACCTAAGAAGCAGGCTTTTGGGGAGGAAGGAATACAGCGCATTTATGATCCCTAGGATTTCTTTCATTATGATGTTCTAGGAATTACAGAGCCCAAATAATTAGCTTTTCGTTATGACCTTCAGAGCATTTTAGAAGTACTGCAGGGAAACTTCTAGTACACCTTTTTTTTCCTTCTTGGATCTGGGTATAGAGTAAGGTGACCAGATGTCCCACTTTTGGCGGGGCAGTCCCAATTTTTAACAATGTGTCCCGCGGCATTTTAAAGAAGTCCCGATTTTTGGAAAGAGACATATGTACTACTCTTTGTAATATTTTAAGTAATAAAAGAAAAAGAACCCCCTCAGTCAATGTTAAAATCTGGTCACCTTAGTATAGAGACACAATAAAAACGCAACTCCTGTGTCTTGTAAACTTGAACTGACTTCTGCCCATCAAAAAAGTCAACGGATACATGAAATTCAAGTTTAGGTTATTATGCCTTTTGAGTTAGGTTTTGAAGTTAATATTAAAAAAATGTCGTTAAAGGGCTGTTTATCATTTGCTTCTTCTCATGTACCCATCAAATCATCCATCTTCTTTTTAGTCTGTGTATTTAAACCTGCACGTTGGGATGCTGATTTATTTTGGTGAAGGGAGTAAAAGGGGAGGATGGCAGCTGCACGTTTATTTTTCCTTATTTGTGAAATGTCACCTGTCACAGGTCTTCTCCTGCCTGTCCATGGTGGGGGGGGGGCGGCGGTGACCGGGATGGTACAAGAACGGTCACTGTCCCATCATATAAACGTTTTTCTTTCTTAGGGAGGCAGAGGTTAATGACTAGCTATAAATAACCGCCCTGTCTTTGTGGGACAACATTAGCAGAAAAGGAAATTCTTGGTCCTACTTGCTCCGTACCTTACACTGGAAAGCTGCATCATTCAAGTTCAAAGACGGCGGCGCCCCAGCCGGTACCCTGGCCCCTCGCTGACTAGCTGTGCTGCCTTTGGATCAGAGCTCACTAAGTGATTTCATGTTTGTCCTGTAGGAAGCTGTGATTGTCTCTCAAAACTTCCCCAGGCCTTTTAAAGTTGGAAATGGATTATTTAATTCACACTCATCTATCATCTCTCTAAAATGTCCGTATAGCCTGATGTTCTGAGAAGGAAACGACGCTATAATAAAGAAAAAGATATATTTAATCAGATCTCATCCATCAGGTATTTTTAAAACTACAATTCAATATCAAGCAGGATCTTTATTCTGTATCTTCTTACCGACATCTCCTTCCCTGCCCACTGGCCCCTGCTGGGCCTACCCACTCTGCCCCGGCGCTGAGCGGCTGCAGTCAGACCCCAGCTGGAGACGTTGTTTTCTTATCTCCTAAGCAACCATGTTACACGTTCATGTTGTCTTAATAAGTAACACACGTTATCAGAAACGATGATGAGCCGTAGCAAGAGTGTTCGAGCCGCATCACCTGGAAACAACGATTGGTATTTCTATCCCTATCCTTCAAAACACAGACGGAAACAGAAATGAGATCCGACTGCCTACATTTTAGATGTGCTTTGTCAGCATGCTGACTGTTTCTCCCCATCTGTCCACCCTCGTCTCTAACGTTGTTTTAATGGTTGGAAACACCATCGGGATTTTTTTTTTCTTTCAATATATTTTTATTGATTTCAGAGAGGAAGGGAAAGGGACACAGAGAGAGAAACCTCAATGATGAGAGAGAAGCATTGATTGGCTGCCTCCTGCACGCCCCCTACTGGGGACTGAGCCCCCAATCCAGGCATGTGGCCTGACCAGGAATCGAACCCAGGACCCTTTAGTCCACAGGCTGATGCTCTATCCCACTGAGCCAAACCAGCTAGGGCGAGTTGTTTTTTTTTTTTTCTTTAAGCAGCAATTGTCTGTTGTGATTGCCAACCCAGAGACGTGGACACTGTGAACATTTAAACTACAAGAGCTCATTGTAGGCTTCGCTGCTCACGTGCTGGGTGTACATCCGGGCCTCTATCCCCTAGTGGCTCCGAGGCTTGACTCTCTCAAGTCCCTCTCCCTTCCTCTTCTCTCCATGTTTCCCACCCACCTCCCCAGGGCTGTTGGCCTTTCTGTCCCCGTGTCTGTCTGTCTGTCTGTCTCTGTGTGTCTCTCTCATAAATAACATTGTGGTATGAGGATGTGAGTGATAAGGGATGAGGCAAACATTCAGGGAGTGGCAGTGGAATATGTCCAGATATGGCTCTTTTCCTGTGTTCTCAGTGGCTCTAAAACGATACTCTTCTTAGGTTAAATGGTAGACCACCTCACAAGAACAATGCTTGACTCATCTGACCTCCTTCCTGGTGCTTTGAGGTTTTTGTGAGCTTTAGTTAAATTAAAGGTAAAAATATATGTAATTAAAATTTTCAAAAGGAAATTGCAAGACCACATCCATATACATGTGCATATGTCTGTCCAAGCCCTGGTGAAGGGCTGATGCCCAACCACAGATGTTTCTCTGCTGAATGAAACATGCACATGAGATTGTCTTCGGTTTTAACACTTTCTGTCCCAGAGCTTCTTGGCTGACCCCGAGCACAGAAGGGACATTGGGTGAAGTCGGCTTTAAATTCTGTCATCTACCCAGTAATAGTGGGGGGTGGGGAACCCTAAGAAAGCATATTTGTCTCCTGCCAGCATCCAACTTGTTTCACTCTAAGAGACAAAGGACCAAGGGCACCTTCGGCATCTTGCATGCAAGTCCTCTTATCAGCCAAAACTTAAAAATGTAATCTAAAAAATTTCTAAAAATATATATTTTTATTGATTTCAGAGAGGAGGGGAGAGGGAGAGAGAGATAGAAACATCAATAATGAGAGAGAATCATGGATCGGCTGCCTCCTGCATGCCCCCTACTAGGGATCGAGCCGGCAACCCGGGCATGTGCCCTGACGAGGAATGGAACCGTGACTTCCTGGTTCATGGGTTGATGCTCAACCACTGAGCCACGGCAGCTGAGCAAATTTTTTTTTAATTTTAAAATAATATAGCTTTCAAACAACTCAAACAATAGGGAGATCTATAAAGGGAATAGCAGGATATACTTCTCTCTGCTCCACGCCTAAATCTCTTGAAATAACGGGTGTGAACAGATGGGCGTACGCGCGGCCAGCTTTTCTCTCTGCTGCTAGTAACACAAACGCCTGTTCCTCTCGGTGTGGATTTTTTACACATCCCCATGAAAGTCCTGGAATTATTACTCTGCAACTCGCTTTTATATTCTAACGTATCACTTTAGTGCAGTCAGTTTCCCAGGTCGAGACACATGAATCTTACTCCTGAGAAGCAAATTGGCTTAGATTCCATGAAGAATATATGCTGCAATTTGCTCAACCATTTCTTTCTCAAAAACATTCAAATTATTACAGATTTCTTTTCCACAACAAAAAACACCACCAACACATTGCTGCCTACAGCAGCAGCCTTAGGCCCGGTTGGTTTTATTAAATGAAAATACAATGTGTAGTTATCTGTAATATGGACACATCACTAATTCATAAGCAGAGGCAGGAGTAGCAGGCTTTTCAGAAATGTTAAGTCATTGTGTCTGTCTTGAAATCTTTCCTTTTGCTCTTTGTTGCTCTCTTTCTCTCCCCCTTTTCCTTCCCTCCTTCCCTTCCTTTTCCTCTTTTCTTTCTTCGCATCTATTCAACATTTGCTTTTTATTACTTTTTTTTGGGGGGTGGGGGAGTAGCTTCAGATCTGTCTTCTGGTTACAAATAAAATTAATTTTCAAGCCCTGGCTGGTTTGGCTGGGTGGATAGAGCATCGGCCTGCGAATTGAAGGGTCCCAGGTTCAATTCCGGTCAAGGGCATGTACCTGGGTTGCAGGCACATCCCCAGTAGGGGGTGTGCAGGAGGCAACTGGTCGATGTTTCTCTCTCATTGATGTTTCTAACTCTCTCTCTCCCTTCCTCTCTGTAAAAAAAAAAAAAACCAATAAAATTTATTTAAAATTAATTTTCAAAATGAAGACCTCTCAGCTCCTCTGCTGGTTTGAAGAGAGAAGGAGGATGCCTGTGGACACACTCGTTTACTCTGAATGTTTAACAATCAAACGCTGCTGGGAGGCTGAAGGCATTGTACCTGAGTAGGAGTGTGAGAGCAAGTAGTGGTGAGCTTACCCTGAAATGGGGACTAGGGAACTGGAAACCAGAAACCAGCCCCACGGGAAGCCTCGCCTTCTGTGGCAGCTTGGGCGGCTCCAGGTCGTGGGAAGCACGTGAGTTTCATGCCTGAGCACCTGACCTCCCCCGTGTGACACCAGACAACTCGTTGGCATTCTCTTGTTTGCTATGTCCCAGTGCCCCTGGGAAGAAAATGGTTATCATGGTAGCACTGTTCAGATGAGATAATGTATGTCATCGTGCATCTAAAACACATTAAATATGGGCGCCAAATGACTTGTGACTGTCATTTTGAAATACATAAAATTCAACATGCCAATCAAGGCTGCCCCGGGCCTGTCAGCTCTCGTCCTTGGGCCATAAATCAATGCCGTAGTTATTGTTTTAAGCTCATAAAGATTTCCAGGATGCTTTTGCCCTTTACAGAATCTCAGAGGTCATTTTTATTTACTGAGCTGCATATGCCAGCCATTGATTGGCGAGACCTGTAAATGTCATTTCGCCCCCTGGCTGAGTGTGGGTGCAGGTGCACGTGTGGACGAAAGCTTCAGCTTCCTGACAATATTCGAGGAGATAAACCAAACGCTGGCAGTTTGTGCAGGGTGTTCCGTGCTCCACAGGTGTGCTTGCTCCCTCAGTGATGTATCTGCTGTGTGTGCTCTGAGTCTGGAAAATAATTAAAGTAGATTAGAACAATTTTTTAAAAATCATCTGTTTGGAACTGTCATTAAACAACAAGGGGACAGGAGCTATCCAAAAACTAGCTTGTATTACTGCATAAAAAATAAATGAAGGCTTCGCATGTTTCCCCAGTCCTTTTATCTTATCTAATAAAGAGGGAATATGCTAATTGACCCTCATGCTGTCCCAAAGATGGTGGCGCCCACAGCCAATAAGGAGGGGATATGCTAATTGACTGCCATGTCCTCAAAGGTGGTGGCGCCCACAGCCACAAGTTGGCAGTGCCCAGTTCTCTCAGCCCTCCTGGGGTGGCAGGCACATGGCAAGGCCAGGCCCACCCGGCATGCCTGCCTGCAGAATCCCCCAGTCCCTTCAGCCCCCCAGCCATGCAAGGCTGCCCAAGGCTCAGGTAAACAGGGCCTGCTGAGGTTTGCATTGACAGCAGTGGCAGCAGCAGAGGTGTGATGGGACATTGCCTTCCCCTGATCACTGAGTCGTCTCCTGCCCCTGAGGCTCCTGGACTGTGAGAGGGGACAGGCTGGTCTGAGGGACCCTTCCTCCAGTGCATGAATTTTCATGCATCGGGGCTCTAGTCTAATCTAATAAAAGAGTAATATTGAAATTGACCATTACTATGGGACACCTAAGCCACGCCCACCAGCCAATCAGAGCGGCTGTATACAAATTAACCCAGCCAAGATGGAGGCCGGCAGTCACAGAGCTAGAGTAAACAGGCAGCTTCCATTGCAGCAGGAGTAAGCTATCTGCCGGCTGGCTGGGCCTCTCTGTGCTACAGGCAACATACGTGCAACATTCTTTCAATTATAGAAGCCACAGAGCTGAAGCAGACAGGAGGCTTTGTTACCTGCCTAGGCCTCGGCTTAAAGGAACAGTATCAATTACAGAAGATAAATAAACCCCAGAAATCTGCTTCCAACCAGCCTTGTTGGGACATTGGGTCAATGGGAGCTGTGGGCAGCCTGAAAGCCTGAACAGCCCTCAGTCCATCACCCAGGCTGGCCGCATCCCAGTGGGGTAAGGGACCCCACTGGGACACTTGGCCAGCCTGCAAACAGCCATCAGCCCCTCACCCAGGCTTGCCAGGTACCCCAGTAGGGACCCAAAACCTGAAGGGACTGTGGGCAGCCTGAAAACAGCTCTCAGCCCCTCACCCAGGCTGACCAGGTACGCCATCAGGTGGATATCCCTAGAGGGGTCCCAGACTCTGAGAGGGCACAGGCTGGGCTGAGGGACCTCCCGAGTGCACAAATTTTTGTGCACTGGGGCCCTAGTATATATATAATATCAAAACACTGGCATCTCTCTTAAGGGTGTTCTTGTACTGTCTTTGTGCTTGTTGCAAATAAATATCACTTAGATGGTCATTTAAGCAACACAAATGCAAGTTTTCATTATTGCTTTGCATGGCACTTTTTATTCCTGAATCTGGGGAATATTCTTGGGCTTTTATAAGCATAAATGCAATGGCTTCTCAAAGATCTGCACAAAAAGGAATTCTGTGACAAATCAGAATCTAGAGCATTATTCCTGACTGAAATTAATGTTAAGGTCATTTCTATTCACTCATTCGTTCATTAGCTCACTGCTGACTGCTGGTTGAGTTCTCCTCTGTGACATGTCACATACCAGGATGTAGTTCTGAGCAAAACAGGCGTAAGGACTGGCTTTAGGGGATGATAGTTCAGCAGGAAGTAAATGGCATCAATCAGTGTGATAAAAATGGACATTTACCAAAGTGTTGAATGTACACCAAGAATAAAGGGGGAAATTTTGCTGGATAGTCAAAAATTTTTATGGTCAAGGGATTGGTACCACTCTCAGAAAAGTATTGAGACACATGCCATCTCTACTGGAATCTCCCCAAAATGCCAAGAAGTAAGGGCATCCCATTCAGGACAAATAGGAAACCATAAATAACATGTTGGGGCCCTGGCCAGATGCTCAGTTGGTTGGAGCATAATTCTTTACACCAAAAGGTTGTAGGTTCATTCCTCAGTTGAGGCACCTCTCTCTCTCTCTCTCTCTCTCTCTCTCTCTCTCTCTCTCTCTCTCTCTTTCTGTCCAATCAATAAAATATATCTCAGGTTAGGATTAAAAAAAAAGTGGACTGATCTCTATAGTCCTATGAAACCATTTGTTTGGCGTCCGCTTTCTACCTGACATACAGTAACACCTGGACGTGAGACTGTCATGAAAACTGTCTTTATCGGCCTCAGGGTCATCATGCCTACATCAAGTAGGAAGTCTTACCAAGTCCGAGGCTGCCAGCCTGATCACCAAGTTCTCTGGACTATGTACTGACCTAATGTGACCTCAATAGGCAGGGCTGATCCTCCACTCAGGCACATTTCCTGTTCTTCATCCCCCCTGAGACTCAGGAGGTAAAGACAATCCACACCCCACATTGTCTCCATCCCGGAGGCTCCTTCACCGTGGCTGGGAGGTAGCCCTTCCTCGTTTCCCTGGACTTACCCCACATAAGACGGTCTGCTGCCTGCTTTCCGGCCCAAGGTTGCAGTAAATAACTACCTGACCCCATGAAGCGACTGCACCTTGAGAAGTTCTAGTTTCCCAGCTCCACCAGCAGGCAGGTGAGGAGTGGAAACAGACCAGACGCACTGGAGACCACCTGAGACACACACACACGGAAAGGCAATGGACTTCACAGCAGAGATCTACGTGGCCTTCAGCCCAGGACCGTTTGTCTTCATGGGACATAATTTTTCTGGGGGGGAAACATCCATCTAGTTGATCAAATTAGGGACCAGAAGTTTGTTCTGCGAGCAGAGGGGTTTGGGGGTTTGAAAGGAGGTTTCTGTGTGAGCTGTGAACTGCACTTTTACGCTGAGGGCGTATCTTCGAAAGAAGTAGAGCTCCCTCTCTCAGATCTAGGCCGTGTCCCCCGGAAACGACCAGGAAACTTCCTAAGTGACGGAAGGTTTCCGAGTTGCTGGAAATGTGTTTGTGGCAGGACCACAGCGAAGCCCGCCCGGGCCTGTGGCCACGCTCCTTTGGTTTCCATCACACCACGTCAAGGAGCTGGCGGATGCCCCGGATGCCCCTGGGAGGTGCCAAATTGTGGCCGATCCATGCCAGCGACTCATCTGGCTCTTCCTGGTTTCTAAAAAGCAAAAATGTACTGAGTCATTGATTCTCCAACCAAGAGCCATTCTCATGAGCAGCAAATGGGAAAGATTTCTCTGACGAACAGCCAGAGCCAGAGACCAGAGCTGCCAGCCCTGTGAAGACCCCCAGCCCTTGCCTATCACTAAGCCCTTTGAAGATCTCCAGCCCGCATTACCTGTTAACCGCCCATTTGGCATACCTTTTGCCTACTTCCCATGGAACCTTTGTCCTTCTACCCAATATTAACACCTGGCTTTTGGTGGGGTAGAGAGAAGATTTTCGTGGATGACCCGCTGCCCTCCCATACCGCTGGCAGGATTAGAATAAACTCTCATATATGACCCAACCCTGTCTCTGCTTAATTAGCTCCCGTAGTGACAGGCAGCCCGGATCCACTGATTGTCTGGCTAAAGAATGACTCACCAACTGGGCTTATTTCAAGCTAATTACTTTGGATTTTTTTTTTTCTCCTTGATATTATGTACTTTTAATTATTTGGAATACATTACTACCTGCTCTAAATTTTTCTCCTTTTCTTCTCCATGAGTCTCCTGGTCAGTAAGATAATTGGATATTTCATTTCGAAGGAAAGCACCTGTTTTATTGCTTACTGGGCTGTTCAGCTGTAGCCATGGGCCCTACGACTTAACCATAGGTGCTGGTGATGAGTGCCCAGAGCCCGTGTAACCTTGTGACTCATCCTAGCCACCGGCCCTGGAAAAATCATTCTTGTAAAGAGGTCATCATTGTTGTATATAAAAAGATGGCTTATGACCCAGTATTGAAAGGAACAAAAAAAAACAGCAACTTTCCTATAACAATGGACTGTCCTAATTTGAAAAATGAGCACTTGTTAAATACTATTTACTTATTTTAAAAATATATTTTAATTGATTTTAGAGATCCAGGAAGGGAGAGGGGTGGAAAGGGAGCAGCATCAAGGATAAGAGAGAAACACGGATCCGGGTTAGGCAGGAGCAGATGTCTTCATTCCCTTCCCTGTGTCTGCTGAGTTTTAAGGAGATTTGTGCTCATTTGGAAGTGATTTCCTCCCAATGCTGTTTCCTACATCAACATTTTTATTTCTTAGCTACGCTTTATGGCTCTTAGTTTTGGAGAATGTTAAGCTCTCCTTATTTCTTCCCCGGAAACAGGGTGGTGGGGGGATTATACGCATGAACTCTAGACTTAGGCGCCTGGTGTTTGAATCCACCGATGCCTAAAATATATGAGTTTTGCCCTCAAAGAACTTACAAGGTAATCACCGAAGAGAGACAGGTACAATCGTTTCTACCACACAAACCAGAAGTGAGGAGCATGAAATTAATGTGGGCTGCAATGGCAGAAAATATCATAAAATGAATGACACTCAAGTGGGGGGTTTCTTAATAGCATGTTTCAGGGATAAAATGGTGTCAGGCGGGAGGGGATTTCGGGCAGAGAAACGACTTCAGGGAATCTATGAGAACGACAAGGACCCCGAGGCTGGGGGGAGGGGAGGAAATGGGGTGACTCGGGTAAGCATCGAGTTGGGGGAATGGAGAGACGTGGCTAGAATGTCTTGAAGGGACATGAGTGCCAGACTAATGTCTCTGCTTCGCTTGACTCTCCATTTGACTTCATGCATCATTAACAAGAATTCAGCGTAAGTGCTGGTAGCTGGGTCGCTCACTCTAGGGCTGTTTCCTCACATGGGAGTGAACAGTAAATCATTTTCATTCAACCATTTATTTTACCCCAGAGTGCCAGACCAGTGTGTTTCTTGGTGTGTTTTTTTTTTTTAAATCTCCAAACTAGACTGCATTTTTTTTAAAGAAAATAAAATTTAATTGGCTGGTTTGAAGCAATTAAAATTTAATTGGCTGGTTTGAAAGCAAGTAAACACAGCGTATTAGCATGTGCACCGCCACAGTCAGGAAAATACCCAAGCGAGAATCTGGAGCCCAGGCAGTTTTGGTGAGAAGAGCATGCCTCCTTCACTGGGGGAGACATTAATATTTCAGAGCAAGGCTTAGCAAGTGCTTTCGGAAAAGGGTCGGATAGTGAGCATGCAGGCTTTGCAAGTCACGTGGTTTTGGTCACAGCCATTTCCCTTGACCTCTGTAGAGCAACAAAACTGTGGACAGTCCGAAGATGAGTGGGCAGGGCCGCCTTTCATTTCCACTCGGTTTATTCAGAAGGGTAGGCGGCCAGGTTTGGGCAAGGGCCACTGTTGGCTGAGCCTGTTCTACAAATTGTTAGGCATGAGTGTGCTGACAGTGGGAGGAGACTCTGACAGCACTAAGACACCTTTGTATAAAGATGAATGTTTGCCAGGCATTCCCTCTGAGCCATCAGTACGTTTCCATGCAGGGACCAGGTGTGACTGAGATTCAGACCTGCCCACTCACGGCAAGATCCACAGTGAGTGGAAATCCCATTTCCCTATAACTTTCACTGTTGTAGGGAAGAGAGGAAAATCAGTGCAACTCAAGGTAGAGGTAGTCTGGTGATAAATGCATCCCACAGAAATATGGGCTCAGGAATTCCCATTGAGTGAGTCCCCTGACAAATAAAATGTGGAGTGAGCAGTGAGTAACTCCCAAGAATGATTTCAGTTTTCTTTCAGAAAAACCCTATGAGGATCAAGTGCCAGGAATAAATTTAACCAGAGAGGTGAAAGGCCTGTAACTGAAAACTATAAGCCATGGATGAAAGAAATTGAAAAAGACACAAGAGAATGGGAAGATATTCTATGCTCACGGATTGGAAGAACAAATATTCTATGTGTACTTTGTCCATACTGCCCAAAGCAATCAGCAGATTACAGGCTATTCCTATCAAAACTCCATGGATTTTTTTTTTACAAATATGGAACAAATAACCCTAAGATGTGTATGAAACCACAAAAGATGCCAAATAACTAAAAGCAATCTTAAAGAAGAAGAACAGAGCTGGCAGTATCACCCTTCCTGATTTCAAACTATACTACAAGGCTACAGTAATCCAAACAGTGTGGTATTGTAGAACCATCCATCACCTCTGTCCGGGCCATTTCCAGATGTTGTGAATTCAGGCCAACTTTAGGGGGAAAGAAGCTGATGGTGTGAAACCAACAGTCTGGAAATTCCGATTCAGAATACCACCCCCAAGGCATGATGGGTGACATCCAAAGAGGACTTGGCTCTTCACAGAGAGGCCCTGCAACACACCTGGTGGAACTCCCAACACACAGGAAACAATGGCAATAGCCTGGGGATCTTGAAGCTGAGTATACAAAGAGACAGGTAGAACATTGGAAGAGAATAGAGAGACCAGAAGTAAACCCACCCATGTATAGTCAATTAATTTACATCGAAGGAGCCAAGAATATACAATGGAGAAAGGATAGTCTGTTCAATAAATGGTGGTAGGGAACAACAGCAATGACAAAAGAAAAACTCTATGAAGTGAACAGTGTTACCATCCCCATTTACAAATAAAGAAATGGAGGCACAAGTAGCAGAATAATTTTTCCTGGCCACATGGCTAGAGAATTGTAGAACCATATTTTTAATTGCTCTCAGCAGCCAATAGTCTTCAACTTTGCCCCAGACGGCCCTGAGAGTTAAGTCCCTTTGCTTTTTTATATTGGAGCTCGTCTGTGAAACAAGTCGGGATTGTCCCATCGTAATAGCTAACATTTATTGATCACTTATCTATGCCAGGGTGTTTACAAATCACCTTTTTAATCTCCAAAGCCCGACTGGTGGATGAAAAAAAGATGAAGGCTCACCTAAAGTGACATAGCTCAGTGACTAATGCCGGGATTCTGACCTCTTCTCTTCCCCTTTTGGGCAGGAGGAATTATGGGAACAAAGACAATAAGGATGTTCAGAGGCCAGACTGCCAGGCAGAGAAGGGAGGTTTGCAACCTGGGAAGAGGGAGATACAGATTTTCCAGGGAGGGAGGTCCCCACGTGACTGAGGCAAATGCAGGAGGCAGGCTTTTTGATACAGAAAACAGCTGAGAACCACTGAAGAATTGTGGGTCAAAACTGCAAGACGAAGTCACTCAGGGGGGTTGGTTTGACAGCCGACCGGAAATAGCATGAAAGATGGGGATCAATAACGTGTCATGAGGTTCTGTTATTCTGCAGAAGAGCAGGATGTGCAGACATTGAGAAAAAGGAATTATGCTGAGATGTATTTCAGAGGAAAATATGATTAGAGACTGACTGGTCATAGGAGATCATGAAAAGGGAGACGTCAAAATTAACGCAAGTGCTGAGCTGGGGAGACTCGATGAGTGATGCCCTCACAGAAGACACGGAGTGATTTTAGTCAAAGAAGCAAGTTTGAGAGGAAGGCAACACATTGTGTCGAACTTGCCCTAATGGAGCGATTTTAAGGGGATCTGTTCTCTTGGCACTACCACAGCGAGAGATGGAATAATGTCCACCTGGACAAGAGGAAGAAGGAGAAAAGCATCAAGTCTGCAGCGAGAAGCATCGTCACCTCTGTCCAGGCCATTTCCAGATGCTGTGAATTCAGGCCCCGTTGAGGGGGAAAGAAGCTGATGGTATGAAAAGCAACAGAAGAGTCCTAGCCTGGAAATTCCCATTCAGGACACCACCCCAAGGCATGATGGGTGACATTCTAGGACTTGGCTCTTCACAGCAACACACCTGGTGGAGCTTCCAACACACAGGAAGCAATGGCAATAGCCTGGGGACCTGAAGCCTAGGAGACAACATTCCACATAGGGCGTGACTCAGTCTCAAAGGCCGTGACTCAGGGTAGCAGGCTGAGGGCTGGGAAGGGGCTGCCACACTTCCTAAACCATTGGCTTCTGGTTGCATCACAGAGAGGAAACCACGGAAACCCCCATCACCAGGTGAATGGAAAAACGTACTGTGGTCCATCTGTTCAAGGGACTGGACTGACTCAGCAAGGAAAAGGAATGAACTAACCAGCTACTGATCCCCGAGGCAGCATGGGTAGATCTTAGAATAATTGTGCTGATCTATGCCAGGCAAACAACCTATGCACTGTATGATTCAATGTATAAAAAATATCTGAGAGTCACTGATCTCTGTTGATGAGAAGCTGGCCAGTGATCGCCTGGGGACAGTGGGCTCGGTGGTGACAAAGGCACAAGAAATGGCTGGGGTGGGGGATGTGCTCATGGCAATAATCAGGGTGGATTCCCAGATATGCGGACATGCCACCAGTTGTTGGACTGTACACTTGGAATACATGCAGTTCATTGTATGTCAATTACACCGCAACGGAGCTGTCACATGAAGTCAGCGTAGAGTGATAGTGCCTAAGTGAGGTTTCTAGGGGTTCAGTCGAGGGCTGATGGGAATGGAAGTTGGCAAGTGTGATAGAGCGCGAATACATTGTCCGCAAAAAAAGGGAAATGTATTGCAAGGGGAGGGAAAATGACAGCGTCTCCTTCGTTAATGATGGCCATGACCTAGTTTTTCCTTATCTCTTATTTACCTTCCCCCCTGCAGCTCGAAGGCAAAATATATAAGTCCTATTGGTTTCCCAGAATCATTACTTTTCGGGGAAGCAGAATAAGTGGTGGGCACGTTTAAATTATTTATTGAAAATATAAACTGCTGCCGGCACTCTAACGCCATGCAAAAAAAAAAAAGTGGCTAATTTTGAGAGCAGAGAGTGAGCACAGTCTGATCATTGCCATCCTGACAGCTCAAGCTAGCCACACGAGAGCATCCACACAATCTTTTGTCTCCTTGTCAGGCATTTTTCTGCAAAAGAAACGTACCACGATGGAGAATTCCTCCTGGCTGGCTGGGGGGAAGGGGGATGGGGGAGGATGTATCAATACATATGCGTGAAACCTCGAGATAAAATTTTAAGTCGACTTTTGTGAAATGTTCGCAGCCTCGCCTAAAATATAGCCCTTTTCCTAATTGCTACAAGATAGTTCTCCGTGCTGGTATATACGCGTATCTCTTTGTGATCCGTGGAATGATCTTCAGCCGCCTGTAACGGCCATCATTTTCATCCTCGCCCCACATGCAATAAGACACCACTGTCTGCTGATTACCGCTTCTCTGGGAGAGAGCGGGATTTAATTTTACTGATCATTGCCTGTAATGTGCGCCTGGAGGCAGACGCGGCGCCCCTCATTTCCGCTCCAGGTTAATGGGTTTCCTCTCCCCGTCATTGAGTATTGCACATAAGGACAAAGAGATAAATGTTTATTGAGGTCTATTCACAAGAGGAGAAGAAGGTAAATCCTCATTTAAAATGCTTCTTGCCTTTCCCCCTCGTTCGTTCGTTCATTTATTTATTTATTTATTTGTACCCGCTAATATATGGAGCTGAGCTTGAACCGATGGATTTATCCTACATCATAAGGGGGTCCAGGAGGCGTGTCTTATATGCATGCCTCTGCTTCCTGTATTTAAGGACCCTTTTGTTAAGATCGCTGCTCCATCCTCATGGGCCTTGTCTGAATACAATTTGTTCATTGAGCAGAACGATGGGAGTGGGGAGGGGGAGGGGGGCATTTATTTTATTCTCTGCAGGTTGGACATTCGTCTTGGCAATTAGACACACCGGGGACCCTTGTGTAGAGTTTGATGCTCACGAACGGGTCGGTGCAAGCAGATGTGTGAAATGAGATGGGGGAGGGGCGGACGCTATGGACAAGTCGCATCAGACAAGGAGACCACTCAGTAAGTGTCAGACAACCTTCCGCACCGGGAAGGGGGAAGTAAGGGCACAAATGCACGTTGGCCCAAAGTAACGGGCATGAAACACGGGACACGGAGCAGGGGGAAGCTGAGCGCCGAGGATGAGGAGCGGGAGCGTTATCTCTATGGACCTTCCTTCCTTCCTTCCCATGTTTACTTTGCTCCGTGGGACTCTGCTATTTATTGACAAAGTTAAACATGCCATCTCCTGACCTCTCTGTGGTGATGTCGGTCCCCTTTCCAGTGGGCATTGCTGTTCACTGAGGCGCCTCCTCACCTGCTGGGCCTCACAGGCTGTCTGAGGAGCTGAGTGCGTGTCTGTGGGGGAGATGGGGTCACAGTCTGTGAATACAGAGCTCGGGCGGGATCGCCTGGGGGCTGTGACTGCGCCAGGAACATGGGCCCAAGGCCCGGATCTCAGGAACAAATATGGGTGAAAAAGTGACATAATTAACCCTGGCCCGGAGGTGGGCCCTGCCCATTTGTCAACAGCACCTCAAAGAGGTGTGGGTTCACTGTTCTTTTGAGAGGAGGCCCTTTGAAAAGTTCTATTTCCTTTATTTTCTTCAATGACGGCTGACACGCAATGTTATTTCATGCTGGTGTCAGGCATACAGCCTAGTGGTTAGACAATCACACTTTACAGAGTGTTTCCCCTGATATTTCCAGAACCCACCTGGCACCGCCCCCCTCATTACTACAATATTGTTGACTACATTCCCGACATTGAGGGTGAAGTCTTATTCTATTGACCTCCCTATTGTTGTTTTCTGGACCTAAATCAAAAGCCATGACAATGCGCGTATTGACACGGTTAACCTGCTTAAAAAAATATATTTTCATTGATTTCAGAGACAAAGAGAGAGGGAGAGAGAGCGATAGAAACATCAATGCTGAGAGAGAATCACTGATGGGCTGCCTCCTGCACGTCCCCAACTGGGGATCAAGCCTGCAACCCAGGCATGTGCCTTGACCTGGAATTGAACCCTGACCTCCTAGTTTGTAGACCATTGCTCAACCACTGAGCCACACCGACCCGCTGATGGGGTTAATGTCTTCCTTTCTCATATACTGGCCCCCTGTCCAAGACAAACCTCTGCATTGAATCCCAGCTCACAGGGGTGACAGTTGATTCATAGTGATGAGATGTAACACTTAATCTACCAGGATGATTAGAGGGCTGTTGAGTGCTGATGTACCAGTGATAGCTATGCTTAATCTCAGCTGGTTTTTACTGACGTCGGCGGGCCAAGGCCCTAAAATGTCCCGCCTATTTCATCTTCCTTGGTGGCCGCCCTGTGTAGTAGATGGACTAGTCCGCCAGATCGCTGCACTGACAATGAGACACTTAGACGATTTGCCAAAAACCACCCATTGGCCAAAAGGTCTCTGACTCGGGTCTCTTTCACGGCAGAGCCCACGTGCTCGACCATCCCGGCTGCTGTGGGTAATCAGCAGTTCGCCAATCCCCCCCGAGTGATTAGTAACTGTGTCCCACGTGGCAGGAAACTGGGGTTTCAAAGATGGCAGAAGTAAGGCTCGTGGTTCGTATCATGTGTGAGCAGCAGCGGATCATCCCATTCATCATCTCTGATGATGGTGTCGTCATAGAAACTGGCTGTCTGTGTGAGGCGTGTCTGCAGGATTGCGATGGGAAAGGTAACAGGAGCTGATGCAATAAAACCCAATGCATCCTCCAGGATCTGAAGGAATTGTTTCACCGTCCAGGTTTCCTTCAACGTCACTCAAACCTATTTGGACTCTTTCCTGAGGAGGTCAAACAGACAGCTGTGGTGACAGTGACAAAATGGGTTTTGAAGCTCTGGCTCTATTGTATTTTGCCTATATTCTTGTTTGTTTTTTTTTGCCTTTTAGAAATAAATAATTTTTGATAGAATGTATATATGTCACCTAAAGTTGTGTTTGCATAGTTCCAAGAGAAATTGGTGACTCGGTTTTAAAAACATAATGGTAAAACATCATTTTGTTTCCGAGTAGGGAAAGAAAATCCATATCCATTGAATATTTTTGTTGTTGGGCATTGTGGCATTTTGTGAAGAGAGATGAAGATTCTCTTATAATATTAACATGTGGATCATAGTTAGTACATACATGTGATTACTAAGTAAACTGCCACCTGGCCTGTGTGGGGTGTGGCTTGGTTGGGCATTGTCCCATGCACCAGGAGGTCCTGGTTCAGTTCCGGGTCTGGGCACATGCCCGGGTTTGGGGCTGGATCCCCAGTAGGGGGCGTGCAGGAGTCAGCTGATCAATGATCTCTCTCATCATTGATGTTTCTATCTCTCTCTCCTCTCTGAAATCAATAACAATATATTAAAAAATAAAAACGAAAACACAAATCAAAACCTCCTAACAGCACACCTGTTCTTACTTACAGGCATCGGGCGGTGTAAGCAGCGGCGCGGTCTCAGAGGTGAGTGCTAGTTTTGTCCGTCGTGCAGCTTTATGGGGTTCAGAGGCTCTAAAATGTTTGGCTCCACAATGCACCCCCGTTGTGTTTCTGAGGCGGCAGTGCTATCTGCATCTGAGATCCCCTGACCGCACCGCTAGTTCCGGAGGGACAATTGCTCGTGGTGTTTGATCGGATCTCGGGCAATTTAATATGAGAAGTTTTGTGTACACTGTGCCTTGTGGATGTCCAACCGTGGGGTTAAAGGCACATCGGTTATGTTCTCTCTGTAAGCCACTGGCAAGTGCGGTTGTACATAGATATTCACCAGTGCACCGTGCTTACCTGAAGTCAAGCTTTTGAAACATACTGACGAGAGAGAGGGAATTCAAAGTCAAGTGGCCCTTTGACCTTCGCTCGCGCAGCCTGCGGGATGAAGGACATTGCACTGAGTACAAGATACACTTGGCGGGCGTGGGGTCCAACTTTGTTAATGCTTTGATAGCCGCATTGTCCACCAGGTAAGAGTGCTTAACCGCGTGTGTGGGAACTGGGACTTTACAAAACCCTTTCACATGTGTGACTTCCTTGGGCGTTAAAATAGTGCAGCGGCGCCGGTTGGACACATGGGATTAGGTTGTGTTACTCTGAAGCGGACAGGGAGCATCTGAGTGTTTTCTTTGCAGCTGTGACACCGCTTATGTAGGAAATGTAGCTGCATGCTGAGCTCAGTGTGAGAGCTCAAGGCTGGCGCTCTGAGCTATTGGTCATAAGGTTGCCAACAAGTGTGTGTGTGTACGTCACATCAGTGCACACACACATGTGCACACAAAGAGGAAGAGCACAATCAGAGATAAAGCAACGTGTGCTTGCAGGATGAATTCGATGCTTTCTGTCCCATAAAATTCAACTCCAGCTTGCCTGAGTGTAAAAGGGGGTGGACTGTCTGAGCCAGGGCCATGGCTCTGGTGGGTCTCCTACTTGGGTCCAAGGGTGTGCACCAGAGTTCCTGGGAGACAGGCATGCCTCCCTGCTGCCTGCAGAAGGTCCAGGGCAGCTTGTGAGAACCTGAGAACCAGAGCTCCCCCATGAGTCCTGGCTTCCCTGTGGGGGGATCAGCTAGGAGACCCCCCTGTGGCCCTGGGTGGGTACAGAGACTTGGATGGGCTGCTGAGCCTGCTGTGGCGGGATGAACAGGGGTAAGCTATTTGGAATTGGCCAGCTGTGTCCCATTCCTTCCACGGGCCCCATCTCACCATCAGACTGTCCCACCACGGGGAGGCTGCCATCGATTCTGTGGAGATGGCCACAGCTCAGTTTTAGAGTGTGACTGTTCTGTGTGCAGAATTCTAATTGGGTGATGACAGACAGAGGGGGATGCACTGATGTGCTGGTTTTGAAAACTAAAAGAAAAAAAAAGATTTACAGGTTTGTATCAGCCTAGGCCATGTGGCTCAGTGATTGATAGTTGACCGATGAGCCAGATCACAGTTTGATTCCCAGGTTGTGGGCACATGTCCTGGTTGTGGCCTTGATCCCCAGTAAGGGCGCATGCAGGAGGAAGGTGATGATGATTCTCTCTCATCATCGATGGCTCTCTCATCATTGATGTCACTCATCACTGATGTCTCTCTCATCATTGATGTTTCTCTCTCTCTCCCTCTCTCTGAAATCAATAAAACCATATTTAAAACATCTTGTATCAGTGTAAGGTTTTCATTTCTAATACATTCCCCAGACCCCACCCTTTGAGGACAGTACGATCATGAAGCTCATTTTTATAAATGGCCTCTTCTTAATCTCGGTTTCAAAGGCAGCGTACAGGGGATTGGAGTCCTCGTTTGGACTAACGTGGCCGCCTGGTTGTTTTAATGACCGCCACCAGCTTCTAGTGAGCTGGCTGTGTCAGTGGAACGGTCCCTTTAAACCGCAGGCCACGTCCTGCCAGGCCCAGCAGGAAGCACTGGTGTGATCACCCCCCAGGGGTCACAGCATCAGGAAGTCCATAAACCAACGTGGACAGGGCGTGGGCACACCACTCCTGCGGGCGGGACCGGCAGCAAGATCATCCTGCAGTGCAGCTCATTAGGAGGAACATGTTTACTTTGCTCCCTGCAAGGCGTCCACCGGGGCATCTGGCCGCATCACCGGAGGGGAGTGCCAAAGTCCATGCCATCAAATGCAATGATGACAGGTGCCCACGGGAGCTCTGCCAATCCCTCTCCAAAGCGCGGGGGTGGGGGTTAGAGCTGCTGTAAGCCACGCTCGCCTGTGGCCCTCTCAGCAAAGGTTTAAAAAAAGAAAGGGAGTCTGCAGCCTGGAGCACAAGCAGATCGCACAGCAGTTGGTGGTAGAGTGGGCGAGACCTCCCTGTGAGCATCTGTTTTCAGTCCCTCCGGCCTCTGCCTGTGTCTCTGTCTCTCTCTGTGGGATTTTGCAGACAAACGCGGGCTGTCCAGCTCTGCTGTTTTGGGCATCCCAGGAGGAGGTTTCACCTACCTCAGCCAGGAGGGTGAGGGGTATTCCCTTCTTCCCTGGGCGGCCCTTCTCTCTCTCCCATCAGACAGCGTGTGTAGTTAGAAGGTGCTTCCCCGTGTCGAGTGTCCCTCATATGTCTACAGGTTGGCCTAGACTCCGCCAGTGTTAATGTGTCACATACCTCTCATTCCTCTTCCTCAAGGCAACCCTTTCAGGATGAACCAATGTCACACAATGCATTAATAAAAAGGAAGAAAAAAATCTCACCTTGATTTCTGACCAGCGTGGCTCAGTGGTTGAGCGTCAACCTATGAACGGGGAGGTCATGGTTTGATTCCAGGTCAGGGCACGTTCCTGGGTTGCAGGCTCTATCCCCAGTGCGGGGTGTTCAGGAGGCAACCAATCAGTGATTCTCTCTCATCATTGATGTTTCTATCTCTCTCTCTCCTCTCCCTTCTTCTCTGAAGCCAATAGAAATATATTTTGAAAGAAAAAATACAAAAATAAAATAGGATATCATGCACCTGAGCTATCTGGAGACTCACACCCAATGCCGCTCTGGAATGTGTGGGGATGTGTGCAGAGTTTTGTGGGGTGCTGGTGGCGCTGTGTGACATCCATGTGCGGCACTCCAGCATATGCAGGGACATGGACTCAAAGTGCAAGGTACATATGAGATCTCCCAGAGATCATTGATGAGTTGGGGATAGAAAAACTGAAAAAATTGTACTAGAAAAAACATGTAGGCTTATCTTAAAATAAAACCAAAATGGCACAGTGCAGACAAGCTTTTGAAAAGATTAATTATGGGGCAAGGGGCTCCTTGACTTTCTGAGGGAAAAGATCCTGAGATATGTCTAAAGATACTCTGGAAAGGGGAGCGCCTACCAAGATAGCCTGAGCCCCGATGTCATTCCTGTGACATACATGCGCACGTGCATGTGTGTATGTCTATGTTTTCCTTCCTAAAAATAATCTTTAGTCACAACTTTAGCTGAAAGTTCTTGTACCAACAGGGTTCCACTTTATAACTTGACATCAGAAAATCAAGTCAGACTCTCCCTCTTTCTGGTGGCCTTGCCCTGATGTATCCCAATTCAGTCATTCAACTTGGAGTTCAGGACAGTGGGGCAGTGGACTTACATGTATTTAGAAGACAGATGGATAGATTGGTCATGAGAAGGACCCCTGAATGGAGATTACTGTCAGAGGGACAGCAAATAGGCTGTTTTCAGATATCCCTGAATCTTGGCTGCTTTTGTAGATGTGATGGCAGGTGGGGCGTGGTTGTGTGAAGAACAGAATTCAGGATGAGGACCGCGTAAATCGGCACCAATTTCATAAACACAGACCCTTTGAGGGGTGTCTGACATATTACAACTTTCTCGGGAATCCCTGTAGACCCTGAGTAGGACGTGGGAGAGAAATGATAATTGTTCAAAACAGCATGCTCTCCCGTAAGCGTTTATTTGTTGAACTATTACGCCTGCGTGAGAAACCACAGGGCGTGCTTTGCTTGTATTCATTATTGTCTATTTGAGGTGACATGACACTAGCACATTGTAGACAAAACCTGGTGATAGTCTCTAGGCTGCATCCATTATATTATTAAATCACCTTTTCTATTATGGTGTATGAACGCCTAAGTAATAGAAACTTCCAGGTTTTTGAAAATGATTAATATACTCTAATCTTTCATGTATAATTGATTCTACTAATTTGCATGAGGGTTTGAGATCATTTTGGAATAATTAGCCATTGTTGAGTGTTTTCCCCCCCATCAATTAAACTAATTGCTGTTCACATAGGTGTAGATGGAATATTGATCCCCATTTCTTTCAACACACTTCCATAAGCAAATTATGCCTAATTGCCAGCTAACCACATCATTACACAGTGATCATCAATTACACAAAAGTAGACTCCACTCCACTAATGGTTTCTTTGTGGCATTTTGAAGGGCTTTTTAATGGTGACGCTCGAAACAATGTCGTAATTTTAAAACTATATTAAACACCATGTTTAAACGGATAACACAATAACCCCTGTCGAGAGAGTCATTTATCTTAGAATATAAACAATTCCTTGACACAAGTTGAAAGAACCTCATTATTGTTACTAAACATAGTGCGCGCACACATGCACACCTCGAGTTAGGTTGATTCTAGGTGCTTTAAGCTCCATCCTTCCTGTTCCATGTGGTTTCCTTTCTACCTGATGAAACATCTCTGGCAGGATCTTAAGAGGCAGGAATTTCAAGGAGTCCTCAAGAGCAAGGACAGTGACTGTGAAAAGCCAGGTGATAGAGACAACTCCCTTCATCCCGCCTTCCCGCAGAGCCTCGTCACCTATTTGGGGTTCAACTGGGTCTTTCCTGTCACTGTTTCCCAGGTTAGATCCTTTAAAAATTACAGAAAATGTGGCAACTAATACAATCCCCAGATCCTCCTTATAGATTTCTACACAATAGTTTGAAATAGTCCCATGTTCACACTCCATAGAGGCTGGTATTAAAACCCAAAGCTATGTTAAAGTTTTGTTTGTTTTTTTAAAATCTTCACTTGAAGATATTTTTGCATTGAGGTTTAGAGAGAGTGGAAGGGAGAGGGAGAGACACACACAGAGAGAAACATTGATGTGAGGGACACACCTAGACTGGTTGCCTCCCGCATGCACCCCAACCATGGCCTGGAGCCTACAACCAAAGTATGTGCCCTTGATCAGAGTCAAACCCGGGACCCTTCAGTCCTTAGGCTGATGCTCTATCCACTGAGCCAAACCGGCTAGAACTATGTTAAAGTTTTTAAACCAGCTGAGAGGACTGTCTCAGTATGAGAAGCCCAGACACCCCACTGATAACATCATATAAATGTGGCCACAGCCACACGGGTGCTCAAATCGTGGACAGCCCACTCTCCTCCATCGGATGCTGCATTGAGCTAAGGGCATCCCTGGGGCTGCTCTCTATGCCCATGAGAGAAGCCACAGGTGAGGAAGGCTGTTAATATCTTGACCTTGAAAATGATGGGCCATGTTCTTGTCATTGTAGGCGCCATGAGGCTCAGCTCTTTGCTCTTAGATCAAACCTTTCTAGTTGCATTTTCAATAGAGTGGGGGCAGGGAAGGGGAAGACCAGTAACTGTCTCTTGATTATTTGGTG
Organism: Murina feae; assembly: GCA_004026665.1. Classification (NCBI taxonomy): domain Eukaryota; kingdom Metazoa; phylum Chordata; class Mammalia; order Chiroptera; family Vespertilionidae; genus Murina; species Murina feae. The sequence goes on from PVJC01001768.1 coordinate 54,268, forward strand.
TTTTCTTAACCCCCAAAAGGGACAATATTTAAAAATGTATATTTATTGAAAGTATTACAGATGTCCCCTTTTTCCTTCCCCCTATTGACACCTCTGTCCTGCCCTCTCCCCGATCCCAGGTCTTCACTAAACTACTGTCTGTGTCTGTGGGTTGTGCATATATGCATATTAGTTCTTTGGTTAATCTCTTCCCATCCACCTCCACTTTCCCTCTGAGATTCATCAGTCTATTCCATGCTTCTGTGTCTCTGGATCTATTTTGTTCATCAGTTTATTTTGTTCTTTAGATTCTACATATGAGTGGGATCATGTGATACTTGTCTTTCTCTGACTGGTTTGTTTCGCTTAGCATAACACTCATTTAAATGAAGTGTGCCCAATTTTCTTAAACCAAATGCTATTTTGTAAAGTATATTTTTATTGATTTCAGGGAGGGAGGGAAGGAGAGGGGGATAGAAAAAGAGAGAGAGAGAGAGAGAGAGAGAGAGAGAGAGAAACATCAATGATGAGAGAGAATCATGCATCAGCTGCCTTCTGCACTCCCCCTACCAGGGATTGATCCTGCAACTTGGGCATGTGCCCTGACTCAGAATCAAAGCGTGACCTCCTGGTTCATAGGTCAATGCTCAACCACTGAGCTACCAGTACACTGGCCGGGGCTGGAGGATCTCTTTTATTTATTTATTTATTTATTTATTTAGTTAGTTAGTTAGTTAGTTAGTTAGTTTTATTATTTTTAAATATAAATTTTATTGATTTTTTTTTTTACAGAGAAGAAGGGAGAGGGAAAGAGAGTTAGAAACATCAATGAGAGAGAAACATCCATCAGCTGCCTCCTGCACACCTCCTACTGGGGATGTGCCCACAACCGAGGTACATGCCCTTGACCGGAATCAAACCTGGGACCTTTCAGTCCGCAGACCAATGCTCTGTCCACTGAGCCAAACCCATCAGGGCTGGAGGATCTCTTTTAGATACATCTTTATACATTTGTACCTAGCAATACTCATTTATTCATTAAACCAATATTATGTCTTACCTAAGTCTGTGCTAGAAATTGGAAATATATATCAGAGAATCAAAGATGAAAAGAATCCACTATTTTGCATAGATGTGAAATCATTATGTTGGACACCTTAAACTAATACAGTGTCATATGTCAGTTCCATCTCAGTAAAGTGGGAAAATAGATGGCGTTTTGTGCCATATGTCTTCAACTCAACTTATAGAAACACTAGGGGCCCAGTGCACAAAAATTTGTGCACTCAGCAGGGTTCCTCTGTGCCCTCTCACAGTGTGGGACTCCTCAGGGGATATCCACCTGCTGGCGTGTTTGGCCAGCCTGGGTGAGGGGCTGATGGCTGTTTGCAGGCTGGCCAAGCCCCCCAGTTGGCACCCTCACCCCATGGGCGTGTGGCCAGCCTGGGTGAGGGGATGAGGGCTGTTTTCTGGCTGCCCACATCCCCTTCAAGGTTCGGGTCCCTACTAGGGTGCCTGGGCAGCCTGGGTGAGGGGCTGAGGGCCGTTTGCAGGCTGGTCACAGCTCTCATTGACCCAAGGTCCCAGCAAGGCTGGCTGGAATCAGGTTTTTGGGGTTTATTTATCTTCTATAATTGAAACTTTGTTACCTTGAGCAGAGGCCTAGGAGGTTACAAAGCCTCCTATTTGCTTCAGCTCCCTGGTTTCTATAATTGAAACATTATTGCCTTGAATAGAGGCTCAGCCAGCCTAGGCAGGCAGTTGCAATGGAAGCCTCCTGTATGCTCTAGCTCCGTGGCTTCTGGCCTCCATCTTGGCTGGGTTAATTTGCACACAGCTGCTCTGATTGGCTGGGGACATGGCTTGTCTTGTGGGTGTGGCTTAGGTGTCTTGGAATGGTGGTCAATTTGCATATTACTATTTTATTAGATTAGATAGGAACTTGGAGTTAAAAGACTCATTGGCGATCATACAGCCTTAGTCATGACCATCCAATATCTGCTTGAATGCCTCCAGTGACATGGGGCTCATCACCTGTTGAGGCAGCACGCAGCATTTTCGGAAATCTTTCATCACCTCAAGATTCTTATGTACACACATTCCCAATTCTGCAACTCTTTCAGAACTGGAGATGAATCTAATGTCCTCTCCTCACAGGCCTTAGTTTTGCAGATAACTCATCCCTTGCTATTCCTTTCCTTTTTTTCTGTTATTGATCAAACATTCTCAAATCTACATATTCCCTGTAGAGAGTGAGACCTTCCTTTTCAAAGTGTTATCTCTAGATATAGTCTGTGTGTATCTCATTGTCTAAATGTATTTAAGATTTGTGTAAAGGAAGGTAGCATTTACAGAAATCATTAAAACAAAACAAAACAAAATTTCCAAAACAAGGAAGAATTGATTATTGTCCATCTTGCACAGTATTAAGAGACAAATGCAAATAGAAAAAAAAATCAAAAAATATTTCATAGAAAGCCCTACAGTTGGTGTTATCAGTTCTTAAGATGTATATTTTAGACTGAATTGCTATTATATTAGGGGGAAAAAAATCTTGGGATATTTAAGATCTTTCCCCAAAGGTAGCCTCAGCAAACTATTAATTCATGATACTTTTATAATATCTGAAGTGCAAGTTTTTTGCTCTAAAATTGCTAACTAGTGATGATAAAGCAACATTTCAGTCTAAACATGATTTGACATGATGCAACTTTTGAGGGTTAAATTTAAACCACTGCCTCAACAATGACAACACTACAGATCAGATCCCATGCAGAGGTCAACCCAAGACAGGCTCAAGTGTTGTCAGTCTAAGAAAACAACTCTCTTCTGTTCAGCACGAGGACACCTTCCTTTCATCGCACAGGACAAAACATTGCTGCCTTGGGCTCATCTCCTTTTGAGAGTTTGCACTGTCTCCGTGCCCAGTGCTATTTCTTCCTCGCTAATGGGTTCTGAATACCACCTGTGTTCCCTATGATGCCAAACACCCGTATTTCCAATGGTTGACCTTCCCCATGAACTTGAACTAAAATTGAAAATAGCACAGCACAGGCCTGAGAGTACTCAGCAAACGCACACATTCACCTGGGATTTGAAACTCCACACAAGAGAAAAAGCACGCTGGCCTTTAATTGCTACAGAGAGGTCAGCAGCTCCAGCAACGAAGGGTAGGAAAGTGCTTTAGAACAGGCTGGTGCTGTGGTGACATAGGAAGCCAGCCCAGGCTTCCCTCCATCCCTTCCTGCTCACGTGCCCCGACACCTTGTAACAAGGTGTCAGAGCCGCGTCCACAGGGCAGCTCTTGGCGGTTTGGACTCCGAGAAAAAGGCTCTCCAGGGAGCAGAGTTTACTGCGAGCTGTGATCAGAGCTCATGGGCAGATGCTGGAGGGGCTGGAACAGAATACAGAATTTGGAAGAAATGTAGTGAACTCATCCTCTGCTTGCTTAACTAGTTTTATCAATAGGAAGAAACAAGTAAGTTACATACTCCAGTCTCCAATACCTGTTCTCTCTTAATGTTGTGAGGGATTTCAATGTCTCACCGGATGTGACCTGAGGCAGTGAGTGGTGCTTTCAGAATTGTTTTATTAATATAAACCACAGAGACATACCATTTAAGCATTTTAAAAAATTATGTTTAATTGATTTCAGAGAGGAAGGAAGAGGGAGAGAGAATCATTGATCGGCTGCTACTGGGGTCCCACCCCGCAACCCGGGCATGTGCCTTTTGACTGGAATCGAACCTGGGACCCTTCAGTCCGCAGGCCGATGCTCTATCCACTGAGCCAAACCAACGAGGGCAAGAATATGTTTTTTTGACACTACCACGCACTCTGAAAGCTTATGATTCACATGGCCAGGAGGCTTATGATCTTGAGTGCAGGGTCCTGGAAGATTTAGTGCAATTCCCGTAAACAGAAACTCGCGATGACAGAAAGTAATGATCCCATAATTAACTGGGATTTACAAGTCATCTGGAAAAGTCTGGCCCCGTTGGTCCAATTGGCTTCTGCATGTAGACATGAAGACAGCTGGACATTCTACAGGGTCCTGGCTGCCCTGGGGCCCTGTGTTGTATGGGTCTTCCCATGTTGAGCTTGGATTCTCTACCACGTGCTTAGCCTCAGATTCCTCTCTCTCTCACTTCCAAGCTGCGTGACATCATTATTCTCCTTCGGTGTTTTCATTTCCCAGCCGTAAAATAGAAACGAAAGAAGCCCTGCAGCTGACCGAGCCAGCTGACTTCCAGACATCTGTCCCCCTGTCTCGTTGCCAACAGAATCCCAATCACAGGTCTAAAAACATGGCAGCTAGATGCTCCATTTCTCCGGTCTCCTTGAAACTAAGGGTTGCCATGGACCAGGTCCACCAAAAGGCATGAGTGGAAGTCAGCTGTGTGTGTGAAGAAAGCTTGTTGAGGCCTGGCTTCTGGGCCATCCTTTTCTTTCTTTCTTTCTTTCTTTCTTTCTTTCTTTCTTTCTTTCTTTCTTTCTTTCTTTCTTAAAAATTTTTTTTTGATTTCAGAGAGGAAGGGAGAGGGAGAGAGGTATTGAAACTTCAATGATGAGAGAGAATCATGGATTGGCTACAAGCCACAAAACCCGGGTACATGCCCCGAATGGGAATCAAACCATGACCTCCTGGTTTGTAGGTTGACACTCAACTGATCCACGCTGGCTGGGCCATTCCACCTTTCTTTGCTTTACTTGCTTCAAACAAAGACGTCATGCCAAGATCTGGGTCTGCCATCTTGTGAACTTGTGAGGAAAAGTTCTCATTTCGACATTGATGAGACAGCTCCCAACACTCCGACTCCTTGTAAAGTGCGAAAAATGAGTGGGACTTGGACAGTCGACATGGTTTTCTGCCACTTGCATCCAACATGCTATTTGTAGCTATTTCCAAGTTTGATTTTATGATGTTTTAGAATTTTTCGCAGTCCCTCCTAAGAGCACAGCTGTGAGGTCTGAAATAAATGGAGCCCACACAGATTTCAAATGAAAGGAAGGATGTGGAGGGGAGCAGGTCCTGGTGTTTGCAGTGAGAAGTGAGGCTTCTGATAGGTCACTGTCTGTGACCTATCTGGCCTGGGACAGCGGAGCTGCCGAGTCCGTGGGGCGGGGCCCCTGCTCTGAGGAGCTTCTGGGATGGGGTGTTGAGAGATGCACTCATTCGGCTCCTGTAGTTCAGTGGTTTAATGGTGTGGCCGTATTTACTCCTCACAAAGCATGAATGTATCGGACATTGTCTGTGTTGTATGGAGGAGGGCCAAGTGCTGAAGTGGCTCAGGACTTACCTGACATGACACACTGACTCCGTCAAGGCCCTTCAAACTCCAAATCGAACTCCCCCAAACCATCAAGCTGTAGTACCGCCCCCTGCTGGTGCCTAATCATTGTGACTTACGTGCTTCATAAGACATCAAATCTATATGAAGAAAAGCATTTTTTAAATAACCATTGTGTAGAAGCAGAGGGAGCTCAGCCCTCAGGCCCAGGGACCCATCTCAGACTCCCCCGTGAGCTTAGGGAGAAATCACACCGCTAGCAACCAAATTATTCGTCTCCCTGTCAGCAACGCCTTCTCGTAAATAATGTACAACGAGCCTCCTACATCCACGAGTGTTACCCTGGGAGGAGCCGACCAGAGCAGAACTTTCCCATATGACAGTTCAGAACACACTCATGGTGGTTCTTAGTCAACACTGACTGGGCAGGTCAATACCTGGGGAAATTTATTTCAGGTAATTCCAACCAACTCCCTCCCTCTCTCCCTCCCTCCTTCCCCCTCCCCCCATCTCTTCCTTCATCCCCTTCCTTCCTTCCTTCCTTCCTTCCTTCCTTCCTTCCTTCCTTCCACTCATTTTTGGTTAATCCTTACCCAAGGATATGTTTTTCCCATTGATTTTTTAATTAGAGGGGAGTGGAGGGAAGAGAGGGAGGGAGGGAGAGAAAGAGGGAAGGAGGGAGGGAGGGAGGAAGGAGAGAGACAGACAGAGAGAGAGAGAGAGAGAGAGAGAGAGAGAGAGAGAGAGAGATGAGACACATCGGTTGGCTGCCTCCCACACCCACCCTGACCCAGGGGCCAGGGATCCAGCCTGCAATTCAAAGTACATGTCCTTAACCAAGAATTGAACCTGAGACCCTTCAGTCCAAGGGCCAACGCTCTAACCACTGAGCCACTGACTAAGGCTCAACAACTTTTCTTTAAACAAGCTTTTAATCTAAAGATGGCATGCGTGGTGAGTCATCCCAGAAAACAAGTTCAGATATGGGCCATTTATTTACCAAGAAAAGCCACCTGTAGAGGGCATCTTCCAGAATTCAGGAAAACTGATCAGAAATGTCACTTCTGACTTCCTGTTGCTTCCCTGTTATTGATGGGAAATTGCATTGATAACAGCCAAGAACCACTGGGCGGGGGGGAGGGAAGACCCAGGACACGGACTGAGTGTTCTTTGGCCGAGGCCGGTAGAAGGCCCTGCCACCTGGGACAAAACCAGCCTTGTTATTAGCATCCTTGCTTCTTCCATTTGCCTTTCTCTTGCACATCCCCCATCCATCTTACACGGTTTGTTTCTCTCCTGTTCCATGCAAGGATCTTTGCTCTAATAAAAAGAAAAACTTAAGAAGTTTTCTCATTCTGGATACACTTTTTACTGCCCAAAGTACAGCACAGAGAATTAAGTTTTCAAAAACCAAGTGATAAAAAAGAAAGGAAAGGGGATTACAGCACACGAAATTGCTACAGGGAGAGACTCAATAAACCATGTGCAGTAGGTTTTCCTTTTACCCTAAATTTTGTTCCTTTGAGCCCAGCCACATCCTTTTAAAAGTACATTTATCTTGATCATTTTTCTATTTGTATCAATTCTCCATGAAGAGATTGATATATATTTTGAACAACACACATTTCCTGTTTTTATTTCTTTCTCTAACATAGAGATAAAGCACTCCTTCCAAAGATACCATTCTCCCAGGGCACCACACTTGAAATCTTCACAGGAAAATGCAGACGGCAAAGGAAAGGCAGTCGGCTGAAAATGGGACTTAGGAGACGAATTTGGACAAAGGTGCAGGCACACAACTCATCTTTCTTTACTTCAAGACACAAATAATCTCATTGGCAAAAGGAAATGTAAAAGTGAGCAATCCCCGTAGTATCCACAGACAACCCACGGAATGTGGATAACAATGGGAGCTTCCCCAGTCCTTATACCTATCAGGAAAAAAACAACTGAAGCCCGTCACACCTTATCACCATGTGCTTACTAAGATAACTTACGTATTTAAGGGACCAGCCTCCACAATACGTCACATGTGGTATTCAAAAGGTAGACAAGCTAGAATAGGTCTGTCCAGGTCCCCTTCTTTAGTCCCTCTCTTTGACCAAAGCCACCAAATACATTTATAAGGCAACATCAGTATCTGAAAAATGGCATTGCCATCCAGCTGGTGTGGCTCAGTGGATTGAGCATCATCCCACACATCAAGAGGTCACTGATTTGATTCTGGTCAAGGCACATGCCGGGGTTGCTAGCTCAATCCTGGTTGGGGGTCGTGCAAGAGGCAGCCTGTCAAGGTTTCTCATTGGTGTTTCTTTCTCTCTCCCTTCCTCCCTGAAATCAATAAAAACATATATATTTTTAAATGGCGTCACCATTGCCCTTTGCCGTTACGAGATTTGTCTATGACAGTCTAAATTCAAATATCGGACTAGTCTGATGGCAACACAGGTCTATTGAAAGCATGCTCCTCCATAGCCATCTTATAAAAGAAATACCAAATATTGGGGATTAATGAAGTAAAGTATGATTCAACTATACAAGGCATAGTATGCAGCTAAAAAGAATGTCTAATGATATGGGAAACTCATCACTTAGTTTTGCTACATGGAAAAAGCAAGTTATATAACTTTATATGTGATATGCCCCCATTTTTGTGGGAATGTGCAGATATATAAAAAACCAGAGGCTCCTACTGCTTTGAACTGTGATTGCTTCTTCATGAGGGATTTTCAGGTGTCTCGTGTTGTTGATTTTCACTTCTTTGTATCTCAAAGTAGTTGAACTGTTTTCTTCTGAAAATTCAGAATTTGTTACCTTGACACCTTCCCTTCCTGAATGTATCAGCGAATGTGAACAAAGTCTTCTGTGAACTCAGGAAGCCAAGTCTGAGCTCCTTGTGGGCAGTGCACATGCATTTCCCATCACAATAGAACAGTGTTTGGGTGAATGTCCATAGGATTAAGAAGGCAGTCTCCAGAACATACTCAGCTGTCTTTGCACACTCTCACACACACAGATACACACATGTGCACTACACACAACTACACATGCACACACACTTTTTATTGCAGCTGTTCAGTCCTATTTATTTCACCCAGACCACAATGTTCAGTGATATCATCTATGATAGTCCCTCACATATGGAATATTTAAGTGTAAATATAACAAGTTACAAGTAGGATCTGATAAAAATCACAAAATGCTGATGAAGGAAGCCAAAGTAATCAGTATCTACGGAGCCACATGTTCATACGGCTTAACCTTATAAGCCTGAGATGCCTGTGATTCCGTTCCCTTCATGACTCCATTCCTCAGTGGAGCATCCCAGTGGGAAAGATCTGCCCTTCGAAAGTGACGAGTGGCCCTGCTTCCCCCAGTGCCTCCGTTTATGTGTCCTACTCTCAGCAAAACCCACTGAAGTGAGAATCACCGTCATGACAATTTTCTGCTTTAAATGCACGCCTTTGTCTTTCTATTAGGCACTCAAGGAAAACTGTGCTGGACAGTGTTTAAGATTAGAAGGATTTTAACAGACACCCTCATTCAGGTAACCTGCACCTCGTCTCTTGAAAATATCTGACACATGACTACATGCAACAACAGAAAGCAAATATCAGACACTTTCCAAATTGTGCCAAACGTCCTCCTCTGAAAATGGACCGTTTCATTAGCCGTTCAACCCATCTTCATGTAAAGAAAGGCATTTTACTGAGTAATTTCATTGCGTCGCTCCAGTTACTCAATTTTGCTCACATTATGATTGACTGCTAGTGGTTGTCATTAGCGATGCTCACACCTTTCATTACCTCCCTTGTTGGCCGCATTCCCGGGCAGGGTGGGGTTGTAGGGGGGAAGGGGGTGGGGGTGGTGGTTCTCTTCTCTCCACAGGCTTAGGGACCTAATGGCCTAAGCACCTTTCCAATGCATTCATAAGGTTCCTCAAACACATATTGTGTCCTGTAAGTAAGGAGGAAGCACTTTTTCCAAAAGAATTGTTGCTCTCTATGGATGCTTTGTTAATATATAATCTTCCTTGTTTTCAAAACAAACAAAAAACACACCATCTGGGCGAAGAATTGGGCCAGGCAGGAGGGCACAGGTGCTAACTCTGTCATCTGCAGATTTATCAGTCAGAGGAATGGCTTCCAGTGCTCTGCTGTCTTTTCTTTGTGGCTAAAATAAAAATATATCAGAAACCCATCTCTACTGACTCCAGATTTGGAGCTCAGGTATGAACTCCCAGGGAGCAGTCAGTGAGTGAGCGGAGGTACACTCTCAGGCACCGCGCTTCTATGCCATCTAACACCTCAGACCTGCTGGGGACCATTCCTCCCCTGGGATCCCCCACATATGCAGACCCAATGCAGAGTACCCGGTGGAAATCCATGGCTCTCTATCCAGACACTAAGGATGATTCCGAACCGGAGGATAAAATACTGACTTTGTCCTTTGAACAAAACGAGGGAACGATGAATAAGATATGCAGTCACGCGTTATGTGTTATTAAATATCCTGTTTTCGTTTCTAATTGTATTATTTCCGTCTAAGACATGTGTTAAGTGATGCCCGGGGCATCCTGGCCGATTTTCTGCATGGCTCCTGGCTAGCAGGTGCTCCCTGCAGAATTACCAGGAAACCCTAGGCTCCAGTTCAATGCTCCCCACATTTTTTGAGTGTCCACTCTGGCCCAGGCTTCGTGCAGCTACCTGGGGACAGAAAAACAGGAGCCCTCCTCTCCGGCAGGAGTTTATCATTTCAAAGCCCAGCTGTGTCCATTATGATCATTAATATGATGTCAAGCACACAATGTTCTACATTCGCTCAGTGAGATTAAAGCATTAAGAACATGAAAGGAGCAGACATCGATTCTGATCCGGGAGATTAGGAGATGTTTTGAGGAGGCAGTAACAGGGTCTGGCCTGCGGAGGATGAGGTGGGATCAGGGGGTGTGAATGCAGAGCGGGGGAGACAGCAGGAGGCGGGTGTTCTGTTGGACTGAAGCCAGGGTGCAATGGAAGGAAGATGGTCATGTGACCACAGAGGCGGAGGTGACCCCAATGCAGCTATCAGCCAAGGAGCATCATGGAGCACCAGCAGCCACCAGCAGCCACCAGCAGCCAGGAGAGAGGTGTGGGCTAGGTCATCCCTCATTGAGCCCCAAAAGGAACTCAGGCTGTTGAGCCTCTTTACCATCATTACTCTGAACTCTGTTTCAGATCAATTTCTTATCTCTGTTTCATTTATCTCTTCATCTGGAGAAATCTCTTGTTCTTTCATTCGGGGGTTGTTTCTTTATCTCCTCATTTTGGCTGCCAGTTTGGGTTTGTGACTGTGTATTGGGTAGATTTGCTCTGCCTCTCAATCTCTAGTGCAGGACAGTGTCCACCGCTGTTTTTGTAATTAGATTTGACACCTGGATTTCAGACTTCTGGCCTCCACACTGTGAGGCAGTCTATTGCTGGGATTTTCAGCCACCCAGTTTGTGATTGTTTGGGACAGAGGCCCCACCACGGTTAAGAAATGATGTTTGGCGTTGTCAGAGGATAGAATGCTCATGTACGAAACCACATGGAGAGAATGGATAAGAAAGACAAACTCAGCCTAAAATGTCCATCGTGTGAGTCAGCTGAGGAGTAAAGCTCTGGGCAAACAGTAATGCAGATGTTTGGGGGCTTTTTGGTTTTCATTTGGTTTAACTTGAGGCAGTCACATTCTTGCATTCGCTTCTTAGAGACTCAGTGCCGGCAAGGTGATTGGTCTGGAGGTTGCAAAGCTATAGCTATGTAGGCTATAGGGGCCAGGCTCACTTTTATAGTTGAGGGTGCGGATGGCTCCCGTGTACGTTGATGCCCTCGATAGGTGGACGTGCTACTTTGGACACAGCTTAGGGGAGGATCTGTAATATCTTTTCCCCTTTAAAGGGTCAGTGTTTCACTCATCTATCCAGACGATCCGTTCCTATCGCTCTGGCCGTTAAGACCTCATTAAAAAGTTGGCCCCAGTAGGAAGTACCTTGACAATGGTGTGGACAATGCCTTTGATGAAGTGAGTTTAAACTCACAATACAGAACCCCAAGGCAACAGCAAACCCTCACTAGCCCCACCTGGGAAATCTAACCTTGAATCGTAAAATACCGTAAGTCTGGAGCTGACCGGTTATATATATACACATTTCATAATCCAAAGGATTATTTTGAGGTGGGGACAAGCTCAATCTTTTTAACAACAGACATATTTGAATGACAATTAATTTTTTTAAAAAATATTTTTATTGATTTCACAGAGGAAGGAAAGAGGGAGAGAAAGATAGAAACATCAATGATGAGAGAGAATCATTGATTGGCTGCCTCCTGTGCATCCCACACTGGGGATGGAGCCCACAACCAGGGCATGTGCCCTGACCAGGAATCAACTGTGACCACGGTTCATAGGTCGATGCTCAACCACTAAGCTATGCCATCCAGGTGACAATTAATTAATTTAACCAAAGGAACATGTTCTAATTAGAGGTCATTGAAGGGACATGGACAGGTTCTTAAATTCCTTACACCTTTTAAAATATGCAACAGCATATTCCAGTTATTTTTCCTATGTCACATAAAATATTAGAAACAGTGACTGACATTTTGTTTGCCATAAAATGTTAAATTGGACTCATGCTTATATTCTTAAAGACCTGTCAGCTTTGGTGTCCACAGGATAATTTTATTAATAAGCATCCCATTTCTGTGTGTCTGTCCCTGTGGGTGTTGTTTACCTCCCTCATCCTTCTTCCCATGGGTCCTGGTGTTAGACTCTGTCCGGTCATCGGCTACCAGGTCTTCCTTCTACTCGCAGGGAGAGTGCCTGTGCCCATCATGCCAGTCCCCTCACTGGGAACTCCCAAAGTGCCTTTGGTCTATTTACTCATTTTTGAGACACAGAATTAAATTCCTGGGAACAGGTGGCTATAATGGAGAAGGCCATTCAGATCTGTGCACTGAGACTGGTATCACATAAATCACCACAGAAGTGTAATTTTGGGAACAATGAAGGCACCATTCGCTGGAGTGGAGGTGGAAGTGGGGCCCACGGCAAGGCTCTCTCTCCTCATAATCATGAGGAGACTTTCTCTGAGAACCACAGTGCTTGCTGGGGTTTTATTGAAAAGACAAACCTGCCCTAACCGGTTTGGCTCGGTGGATAGAGCGTCAGCCTGCAGACTGAACGGTCCCAGGTTCCATTCCAGTCAAGGGCATGTACCTTGGTTGTGGGCACATCCCCAGTGGGAGGTGTGCAGGAGGCAGTTGATTGATGTTTCTCTCTCATTGGTGTTTCTAACTCTCTATCTCTCTCCCTTTCTCTCTGTTAAAAAAAAAATCAATAAAATTTAAAAGAAAAACCTGACTATGCCATCCGCCTGCCTCAGGAGCCAAGCTCTGTGGGATTTCTTAGTAAAATCCCATGTGGTTGAAGGGGAACAAAATCTCTCGTACAACTGAGTGATTTACTCAAAGATCTGGGGGTTAGGGTGATTCCTACTCCTGGTTTCCTGTGATTAGTCAGAATCAGTCATCGTGATGAATAAATAGGATACTCAAAGGAATAGTCTAACAGGAATTGGTTCAGTCCAAGATGTGAAACCAGGGGCACACAGTGACCTATGTTTTTCCATAGATAGATAGTCAGAGCAGAAACAAAGATTGATCGATTCCAGGCTCCAGCATATCTTCATTTAGCATAAAAGAAAATGATCAATCGAGGGGGTAAGGGATTTTATTTCAGAATCCAAATATTGTTAGGATTGACTGTAATAAAGATGTTTTGCCCAAGGGCTGTCTGTGGCATATTAAAATGAAGAAAAACATTTCCCCGCTTAACCAATAGTTCAAGTCGCTTGCTTCCAGCTATCAGAGTCAACGTCCGGGAAAAGGGGAAGAAGAAGTCAAGAAGAGGAAGCGTGGCCCTTGGGACACGTGTGTGCCACGGATGAAGTTCTGTGACGCTGGCCGTGGCTTTGTGGCACAGATCCCCTGTGATGGAGCCAGCGCTGCCTTCAGGCAGAAGTGAGAGTTACATTTCTACAGAAGAAAAATGTAACACCCATTCTTGAAATTTTGTCAAGACAAGAATTTTTGTAAAAACGTTTGCGTTTGAAGACCTTTCCGTGGTCGTATCATTTACGTTCAAGAAAATGCACACATCCTAAGGCTCCGTCTTGATGAGTTGGGACTGCTGTGTGTACCATGTAACCAGGCCCTAAGGACACAGGACCTTTTTTTCACCCCACCGAGGGTCTTCGTGGCTCTTGCATTCAGTTCCCCTAGAGGCACCTATGTTCTGACTTCCTCCAGGCTGGTTTGTTTTGCCTGTTCTTGGATTCTTGCATTCTTTTGTGTCTGGGTTCTTTAAAAAAAAAATTTTTATTGATTTCAGAAAGGGAGGGAGGGGGGAGAGAGATAGAAACATCAATGATGAAAGAGGATCATTGACAGGCTGCCTCCTGCATACCCCCTACTGGGGATCAAGCCTGCAGCCCTAGCATGTGCCCTGACTGGGGATCAAACCTTGACCTCCTGGTTCATAGGCCCAATCTTCCTAATTTTTATTGCCATTCGGGAAATGGGGCTCAGCACTGTCATCTTAGTTTGCATTTGGCTGATGACTAAGCATGTTGAACACATTTTCATATTTTTTGGCCGTTCGTGAATCTTTCTCTGTGAAGTATGTTTTTCTGGTCTTCTGTCCATCCTTCTATGGGACTGATTCTCCTGTGGGGGGTGACTACCAGGACTTTTTATTTATATTTGGTGCAAATCTCCCGGCAGACACCTGTGCTATAGGAACTGATATTGTGCGGCTCACCTATTCATTTTTAAAATGTTTTCTTTTGACTTTGACTTTTAGTAAATTCTCTATATTCTTCCATGATTCATGTTTCTGGTTCCTACAAAACCGCTGCCTCCCTCCATGTCACTACGCTCTTCTCGTGTTTCTTCCAGAAGGTTCATGGTTCAAATTTTTACATTTAGATCTATGCTTTTTCACATCAAATTTAGCTAATGTCATCTATCAGGTAGGGGGTCAAAAAAAATGAAAACAATGACTAGATAGCCTGGCTGGCATAACTCAGTGGTTGAGTGTCGACCTATGATCCAGGAGGTCACAGTGTGATTCCTGGTCTGGGCACATGCCTGGGTTGTGAGCTTGATCCCCAGTGTGGGGCATGCAGGAGGCAGCTGATCAATGATTTTCTCTCATCATCTATGTTTCGATCTCCCTCTCCCTTCCTCTCTGAAATCAATAAAATATATTTAAAAGAAGAAAACAATGACTAGATGACTCAGCTAGTTCATGAGCTGCTGGACAGTGGTGATAACGTTAATCATGTCCTGCTCATTCACACTGAGCTCTGATGGTTGCAAATGACGCTTTCTCCTGTCACTGGGCCAGTGGTCTCACTGGTCCTTCATTTGATGGGTGGTGACAGAGACAAAGGAAATGGCCTCACCTGGATCACCTTGCACACGTAGAAACTGCAGCCGACCTGTCAGATCAGGCGTGATCTTTTTTTGGGGGGGCTGAAATGGCCTTATTCGGTTGCCTAGAGGAACCACTAGGGAGCAAAGAAAGGCAAGCAAATCACCTTACCTGTGCTCAAAGATCTGAAGGAAAAATTCACCTCCTACACAAGGCGGCCGTAGTGCCAGGCGCATGGATTTCCCGGGGGCTGAAGTATGAGGTAGCTGCCTCCTTGCTTCAAACACCTCATCCATTCTGTTGCGAAGCAGCGAATTTGCCAAAATGTGCCTGAGTCAGATGTATGCCCAGTCAAGCCCAAAGACAGACAAAGCCAACAGCACAAATGCCTGTGTCCCAAACTCCAAAGGAAGACATGATTCAAATTATTATTCTCCAACAGCTATTGCTGTCTTTGTCAGAGGAAATATAATCACACATGGTTTTCTCCAGTCTTTCTGTTCCAGACATGTTTTACACAAACTGCACCACTTCAGGGAAATTCATTTATAGGAATATAAACGCATATATACGTGTGTCCCTGAGCTCAATTCTTATAATTTATTTATACAGAAAAAAGTAGATATCCCAATAATGATTAGAGTGGTATAAGTAAAAAGAAAAATTAAAAAAAAAAAACAACAGGAGCATGGGTAAAGCGGCTGAATCACAGAGGAGTGCCTGGTGCCTTTTCGACAAGCTGGAGCTTGAGTTTTCCTTCTGCAATTTACTAGCTCACCTGTAAAAAAAATTACCTGCCTTTTTTGAATGCTTTGATTCCAATGGGTCAATGAGTTGTTGAATGAAAATGTTTGAAACAGTGCAAAGGACATTATTATTAGTCAATAGAATTGCATGTATTTTATTATTAACTAGAGGCCCAGTGCACGAATTCATGCATCACTGGGGTCCCTCAGCCTGGCCTGGGGGACTGGGCTGAAACCAGCTCTCTGACATCCCCCGAGGGGTTCTGGATTGCAAGAGAGTGTAGGCCAGGCTGAGGGATCCCACCAGTTCACGACTGGGGCCAGGGAGGGGTACTGGAGGTTGGCCAGCTGAGGAGGGACTGCAAGAGAGCTCTAGGGCATGTCTGGCCCATCTCACTCAGTCCTGATTGAGCTCACCCAGCAGCAAGCTAACCTACCAGTCAGAGTATCTGCTTCCTGGTGGTGAGTGCACATCATAGCAAGTGGTTGAGCAGCCTTAGCATATCATTAGCATATTACCCTGCTGTGGCTCTGTAGTTGAGCATCAACTTATGAACCAGGAGGTCACAGGCTAGGTTTTGGCCTTGATCCCCAGTAGGGGGTGTGCAGGAGGCAGCTGATCAATGAATCTCACTCATCATTGATGTTTCTATCTTTTCCTCTCTCTTCCCCTCTGAAATCAATTAAAAATACCTATGATATTGACATATGTCAGCTAGGAGCTGTGTTTATAGATGGGTTAACACACCATCTTGGGTACAATTGCTCTTCTACTTAGGTCACTCAGTTTTGTTCTTACTCAGAATCCTGACTATGAAGAATTGGAGAGCCAGGCCACCTGCACTTTCCCTGTGGATGTGAGCTTGTTTATTGCTTTAATATCTCTGACTCCAATAGGAGCGCCATTGAGCACACAAATGTGTTGGGGAAGCCCCTGACATCCCCGGGCAGTGCCCAATCTGCATGTAGCACGGCAGGGACCCTCTCTTTGTTCGCCCAACCTGTTCTCTGCTGTTGCATAGACACTGTTCTGGATCTGAGGCATCAGCATCTCAGGTTAAATCCTGACTCCTTCAAGAATCACCAATGGGTGGCAGTTCTGAATTTTCTCTCAGCTGGTTGCTTATCACCATGGGATAGTTTCCATCTGGTCTTTATCTCTTTAAAATCATTGTGCTTAAAAGTGACATGCATGATCTAGGCACTCGCCATTCTATTATTTCTACACTAGAGGACTGGTGCACGAAATCCTGCACAGGTGGGATGCCTCCACCCTCCTGGCCAGTGATCGGGGCTGGCTGACCAGGGGGAGGGACTATGGGAGGTTGGCTGTGGGAGCTGCCCCTGGTGGTCAGTGCACATCATAGCTACTGGCCAGTTGTCCGGCCATCGGGTCATCTGGTCATAACGGTCGCTTAGGCTTTTGTATATATAGTTGTAGTATACTGTTTACCAAGAAACTTCGATTCTAATAATTCTTTTGTAGCTTGTGATGCTACAAAAACACCAAATGGCTTGACTCCCAAGAGATCACTCCGCTAAACTAAACCCAAGCAGACACCACCTTACCATTAACACCCTCAGGCTGATCCTTGACCCAAAACATGTATGAATGGCCATTGCTTTATGGGGGTAATGTGCATCTTTGAGTGCAGCCCATTTTTATGATTTCCATACAGATAAAATCTTTAGGATTTTCTTTAAAAATTCAAAATCAATGTCTTAGAACTACTGAGGTATGATCAATTTCAAAGTAAGTTTGCAAATTAATCCAGCTGTCAATGGAAAAACATTAACACATGTGTAAATCAATGTTATGATTTAATATAATCCTTTTACAACTTAGTGTTTTTTTTCACGAGGGAACATTAGAAAAAGAATGGTAAATCTAGAATAAGACAGGCCCTTGTTCCCTAATGCCAGCTTCTTTTCTGAGAAGATGTAGTTATTATTTACCTTTTATCTAGGTTAGCCATAGATCATCTTTTAATTGGAAAAGGAGTTTCAGTTCCTTCAGACACACTGGAAGCTTTACTGTTCAGAGCAGCTGATTGTGAAACAACAGCGAGGCTGTGTTCAGTCCTCAGCACAGGGCACCCGCGCCTGCCTGGCCAGCTCCAATTTTCTCCACGTCAATGTTCCACTTGTGTGTTGGCACGAAGCTCAGATTCCCTACCGACATTTTAGATAAATGGATGGATGGATAATTTCACATCTCAAAACCCCGTTTCAGAAGTTCAAGCATTCTACTCTTTAAAGAATTGTTGTTCTTTAAAATTATGTTGCATTCCTTAGTTCCCTGTTTGCATTTAGGAATGAGTAGGTGGACATGTGATTCATGCATGATAGACCTTTGGGCGGGTGTGGTTTGCTTTTGCACACTGGCCCCGCTCCTCGATAGTGATTGGCGGCTGTGATCCTGAGCAGCGAACAGGAGCCACAGGACTTTGCTCTCCAGGCCTCATCCTGGATGAGGCCTCCACAGCCAGATCACTGAGTTCCCTCTGCAGGTCGCTGTCATTACCCGCCCCGACATGAGAGAAACCCCTGCAAAGCCGAGCTGGGCGGCAGTGGGTCCGCTCCCTCGAAAACCTGTCTCCCACGCTGCGCACCACGGGGCCCCCCTCTCCATGGGGCCCCCCTCTCCACGGGGCCCTCCTCTCCATGGGGCCCCCCTCTCCACGGGGCCCCCCTCTCCAAGGGGCTCCCCTCTCCACGGGGCCCCCCTCTCCACGGGGCTCCCCTCTCCATGGGCTCTCTGCCCACTGGCCGGGCTCCTTCATAGCCAGGACCCACCTGCCTTCCCACACCAGGATGGCGGGCCTTGTCTCCTCTGCACTGGCCCGGGGAAGCCCCCTTCCCTGGGGAGCTGACCTTGTGCTCACTGTCTGGGGTGGGGGTGGAGGACCCATGCTCACCCTCATCACACTGTTTTTCAAACAACATACGAGGTCACACAGCAGCGCTCCCCCTTTCCTGCCACAGCGCCTTAGCGAGCACCGCACCCCTGGCGCTTGGTGGCTGACCTCAGTGTCACAGTGGGGAGCACAGCCATACCGTGTCCTGGGGCAGGAGTGGTGCCTGCACCCGGGAGGGCACGTTAGCGGCCAGCAGTGTGATGCGCTGGGAAGGACACATCCTCTCCTGACTTTGCTGTAGGTGCAGATCTCCAACACCGTGCACACAAACCGCCCTGGGCACAGCCAGCGCTTAGCCAGGGCTGAGCCTTACCCCTCACCAACCAGCCTGCTCACAGCTCGTACCTGGGCCTGTCACATCGGGCCTGCAGCCAGTGGGGGGAAGGCTGGTAGGTGTCACCTCCCCAGCCAGTTCATGGCTCAGTGGCAGTTAGGCCACCATCATGGAGAGCAGGGTCCCGGTCCCTTAGCAGCTTCTGCAGGGCCCGGGGAGGGACGTGCAGTGTGAGTGTCTGGTGGGGAGGAGGAGGTGGGAAGTAGAGAGTCGGAGCCTGGGACTGAGGAAGGCATTGTCCCTCATGAAACACGGGCCAGGGGCAAGTCACTCAATAGAAACGCATCACCGCAGTGTCTTGAAATCACGTTACGTGGGCGTCATATAGCACATGTTTTCATAAGGCTTAGCATGTGCTGCACAAAGAAAAAGTCACTAAATATTCAAAAACAAAAGGAAGAAGAAAAGGAAGTGAAAACTTTGACCTCACCCACCCAGAGGCAACGTTTTGTTGATATTCTTCTACATTCCTGTCTGTGTATAGACCAGCTTGCAGGTCACTTTAATGTTATTTTAACATCTTCTTTCTCTCTGCGCCACAAGTATTCTTCACACCAAGGGATACTTCTCAAAGCTATTTCAGTATTTGCATTGCACACACTTATATGAAGAGACTATAGCTCATTTAACCAAATACCTATATTTATACATTGACTTAGGGTCTACATTTTGGGTATTTAAATTATACTCACACTAAATATTTTTGAAACAAAATGTTTCCAATTTCCTTAGTAAAGCCCCCAAAAGCTGATTTGTTAGGCACAGTGGCATATAGGTTTTACGGGCTTATTCATATTACAGGAGTTGTATTAGGTGGCACTACAGACACGCTATGCCAACTTAAGTGCCTTTGAACAAATGTCTCTCATGACGAGAAGGTGCAGTCCCTTCCACTAAAATGCTTGCTTTTTCTTCTTTAAGAAGTGAATTTGTTCCAATGCTATTGAGATGTGAACGGACAATTTGAGCAAAACACAGACGTCAGCCCTGACCGGTTTGGCTCAGTGGATAGAGCATCGGCCTGCAGACTCAAGGGTCCCAGGTTCGGTTCCGGTCAAGGGCATGTACCTTGGTTGCGGGCACATCCCCAGTGGGGAGGGGGGGCAGTGCAGGAGGCAGCTGATCGATGTTCCTCTCTCATCGATGTTTCTGGTTCTCTATCCCTCTCCCTTCTTCTCTGTAAAAAAATCAATAAAATATATTTAAAAAACAAAAACAAAAAAACCCCACAGACTTCACATTAGCTTTTGTGCGGCTTCATCCTTGAGAAACACGAGGTCAACGCCCAAAACCACACCAGGTTGCACCAAGCCCTGTGGGAAGGCCTGCAATGTCAGCTGCACCCTCCCACCTCTGCCAGCCCCCTCAGCCCACACACGGGTGATGAGCGTGGCATCCGTACCCGGTATGACAACGTCCCATCTGACTTCAGATGCCCCTTTCCCATGGTGCCACCGTTCTGCAGCTAAATCCCTCTCCCACCCATGGGCACAGGCCGACTTCAGGTCTGTTTGAAGCCGAGGCATCTTTTGATTTTGTAATAATTATGCATTGCTTACCCATTTACCAGGATAAAGGTGTGCCAATGTTTTTATTAGTTTCCTATCTTTTTAAAAATATTTTTTATTGTTTTTACAGTGAGAAGAAGAGAGAGGGGGGAGAGAGAGAAACATTGAGGAGATGCCTCCTGCATGCTCCCTACTGGGGATTGAGCCATAACCCTGGCTGGGAATCGAATCCAGCCTTTTGGTGCATGGGACAATGCCCAACCAACTGAGCCACCCTGGCCAGGACAGTTTTCTATATTTGTGTGTGTGTGTCGCTGACAAGGTTTTTTAGTCTTGTGTGGCAACTCCAATTTTCTCATAGCTCTTCATTTTTGTAACTAGAGGCTCAATGCACAGAATTCGTGAAAGAGTAGGCTTTCTTTGTCCTGGCTGCCAGGCAAGCTTCCTTCTGGCACCCAGGATCCAGGCTTCCTTTGCAGCCCCGGCTTCATCCAGAAGGTCATATGGAAGGACGTCCAGTCTAATTAGCATATTATGCTTTTATTATTATAGATGTTTTTGCTTGATGGTGATTTTAAACACTGCATATGGCATACTATAATAGAGCTGGTGTGTGTGTGTGTGTGTGTGTGTGCATGTGCACATGCACATGCACATGTGTGTGAAAGGCAACTTTCTGAAAGACTTCCTAATTCCAAGCATGCATCATTCAAGACTATTCCTGATAAAGAATGGTGATTATTATTTTCCACTTAGCCAAGACCCAAAGCTACGTGGGAATTACTTTAGCCCAGGAGCTTTGAAGTTCTTGATACTTAGCAGACTTTTAATGTGAGAGTTTTACATTATCTTTCACAATATGTTCATAAAGTGTGATTTTATTCAAAATGATTTTATTTCCAAATTTACAACATGCAAATTACTATTAAACGTGTCCTCTGTGTTAAAGTAGGCAGTAGGGTTTTCTTTCTTTCCTCTTTCCCCCAGTTTTTAAAGGTTTTACAAAGAAAAGATAGTGCTAACTAGAATAAATAGTTAATAGTTGCTTATTTTGACATTTTTGTTGTGCCTTGCCTGTGCCATAAATAACCCTTCCCACACTGATTGCATACTTTATAGGTGTTTGTTTTTATGCGTTTTTATATATGCGTACTATATAACAGTTCTCAGTTGGTTAGGTAACTCAATTTTTGAAAAGTAAAAAATTCCCCAACTTTTAAAATAATACCATTTTGATTGTTTTTTACACATACTCAAAGGTGCTGAGTGAACCCCTAACACAATACACCTCAAAAATCCATGCCAGAAGAAAGCATACTTAAGTTACTGAAAGCTACCCATTAGAACAAAGAATCATGAAAGCTTCCAGACAAAATGCCACACCTTATCTTTAGGACGAAAACAGTACACATGACAGTAGACTTTGTATTAAAAACCGCAGGAGCCAGAAAGAAGTGACAGAATAATTTAGAGTATTGAAGAAAAAGGACTTTCACTCAGAAATCGCATGCGTACAAAGTGAAATTATACTTCCTATCTGAAGGGGAAATGAAGGCATTGTTTGTTGAAAGAAAGTCTTTCTGTTACAAGCAGACCTACCAAAGCACAACGGCTAAAAGCTGTTCTCTAAACAAACAGTGAAGGAGAAAATGAGAAAACTTAGGACATCAGGAGGAGAAAGAGAAAAAAGCAAGCAAAATTATTATAAATACAATAGTTCCTTTGTCTTCTGAGTTTTGTAAGAGATGCTCCTTGGTTGCAACGTGGACTCTGTCTTATCTCTACCTTGTTAGACCATCTTTCCCTTATCTCTCCGGGGTCACCCAGACTCCCCCCAGAACACTGTCCATTTCCTCCAGGTGCTGTTACCCATTTCCCCATCACTGAGCCCAGTCCTGAGGACATGAGAAAAGAATTCCTCGTGAAGTACCTTCCCCACTAGAGATCAAAGGGAGACTTCTGATAGACTCTACTTTTCAGAGAAATTATGTAGTCCCAAGTACATTTATTCCCTTTGGGGAGCAAATCCTGAATATGTTTACCAACTAAAATCAGGAATTGAGGCCCCTTTCCTGCCAACCTAATTCACACATGCCCTGTTTCAGAAATGCACTTCTTTTGGTTTTTGCAAGTTGTTTTTTTTTAATTGTTTTGTTTTTTTTTTTAAATAGAGGCCTGGTGCATAAAATTTGTGCACTGCGGGGGTGACCCTCAGCCTAGCCTGCACCCTCTCCAATCTGGGACTGCTGGCTCCTAACTGCTTGCCTGCCTGGCTGCCTGATTGCCCTTAAGGGCTCCCCTCCCAGTCTGAGTGACACCTACCGGCTCCCCTGTAGGCCTGGTTTCCCCCAACTGCCCTCCCCTGCTGGTCATCTTGTGACAACAAGGGGGAAACCATCTGTGACAAACATGGGGGTGGCCATCTTGTGATGACATGGGGGTGGCCATCTTGTGATGTGAGGGCGTGAGGGTCAATTTGCATATTGCTTCTTTATTATATAGGATACTTAACATATCACATCGTATTAGTTTCAGGTGTGCAACATAATGGTTCGATATTTGTATACATTGAGACATGGTCACAATTAGTGTAGTTGACATATGGCACCCTACCTAGTTACAAACAAGAGTTTTTTCTTGTGATGAGATTTACTCTCTTTCCCGTGATGAGTTTTACTCTTAGCAACTTTGAGGTATGTGGTGCCCTTGCGTTTTGAACATGGGCTACCGATGGCCTGTTTCCTCCTGTTTTGTTTGTTCTCTAACAAAACGAAAATGACCAGAATAGAAGCTCCATGAAGGTAGCTGCCTTCCCTCCCTGTTCATGACTGCATTCCTGCAGCCAAGAGCATGGCCAGCCCACAGAGCCAAGGAGCAAAGCCGGTTCCTTTGGCTCCAGCTGCATATTCTAGTTTATGCTCTTCAGCGAGGGTCTACGTCATCAATTGTTCAGGCGAAAGAGGCATCCATTAATTGAATTAGGCAACCCAGCGGTCTGCTCAAGATTCAATAACAGGAGAACGATCGCTGTATTCAATTAGAGGCACTTTCCTGTAACGAGGGCACATTAACAGGCCTGTTTGGATTATGATCTCGGCGATGCTGCAAGCCAGTTAAATGAGGAAGCACACAGGACACCTGATGGCTGCCGGGCCCTGTATTCCTGCGAACACACACCAGCACCAGGCGGCCATTTAGGTTTTATGACAGGATGCAGTAACCAGCCACCTGTGAAGATGAAAATATATTTTTTCAAATTAAATTTCTCTCTAGCAAGCTTTCCTGTGCCTACTTCTCCTTCATCATTGTATCACACCAGCCGTGGGTAGCCTGTGCCAGGCGTGATGAAGAGAAGATCCTGTGCAGGGAGTTTTGCGAGGGAGACTGAATCCCAGGGAAAGGATTTATGCCCAATAATTAGGAAGCGGGCTGACAACGGAAGCATTTCCATCAGGACTGGGCAAGAGAGGACTGAAGGGGGTGGGTAGGGAGGTGTGAGAATGAGCAAAAAGAAAAGACCCACCAGGATGCATGCGGTTGCATGTTTAACCATCAAAATAAGTGGTTTCTTTGGGGCTAAAATGCTTTAGGTAAAAATTGATGTCATCTAATGAAGTAAACAATTAATTTAATTTTCTCAAATGAAGGCATGCTTAGAGTAACGCGGAGGGGTTTAAAATGAAATAACACACAGGCAGAAGGGGGGGGAGATCTGGGCTGGGGAAGGGCTGGGGTGAAGGTTAAAGGGAGAGGGTATGGGAGACATCTGTAATGCTATCAGCAATAAAAACATATATTTAAAAAATAATAAAATGGAAATAAAATAAATAATAAAGTAGAATAACAGCAAGGGCATCATGTCCCCTTTCTCCCAAGCAGCCACACCATGTGTTTCTGACTGACTTTCTGTGAGGGCTGCCTCTTTAAAAGGTTGGCACGCTGAGATCATTTTATTTCCGCTGGATGTCTGACAAGGTCTTTCCCTCACCTCCTCCGTCCCTCACACCTCCACTCGGCCCTCCCAGGGTGGCTCCCTGTCCATGGCGTCAGCATCCAGGACACCTGAGCGCAGCCTGTGCGGGTTTCTCCCCTCAGGACGCCTGTGCGAGCATCTCTTTCTTTGTAATGACCTGACATGTCAAAGCAACATGCCTGAGTTCTTTTAATTCCTTCTATTGGAGAATCCAAGTGCGATTCAGGAGCTGCCTGCCTTTCTTCCTCTCTGCAGAATTGCCTTCTGCTATTTCTGGAATCATTCTCTTCTCTTGGTGTCTTCTTTTCTCCTGGGATGCGGATGCTTCTGAGTTGGTCTTTTCCTGTGTTTTCCGCTCTCTTCCTACTTTATGGTAACTATCCGATTCTCATAAATTATTCAATTTAAAGGCCTGATTATTCATTTTGAGGACGATGTTTTCAGTCTCTAAAAGACCTTTCTTGGTTGTAAATTTTTATAGCATCCTATTCTTTTTAATGGTTGTAATAGGTTTCTGAATCTTCCTATATCGAGTATTACTCCTGAAATTATTTTCGCTCTAAATGAGGTCTGTTTCTTTGGGAACAAGAAAGAGTGTTTGTTCTTCTTGGCCTCATCGTTCAAGCTGCTGCTCTTCGTGACGTCTGATTGTCAGGTCAGACTTTGAAAGGACAGGGAAGCTAGTTCGAGTCTCAAATGCGAGGTCAGGTGAGAACCAGCATCCTCCTTGGAGACCTCGCTCTTTCTGCAGAGAGAACACAGCTCCTCTAGGGCAGGGCCATCACCTGGGGAAGAGTTCTTCCTTCGCTGTCAACACCTGCGCCTGTGATAGTGATGTTCTGGAAGGGAACACTCTGTCCTGCTGTATATGGAGATTGTCGGCCTTCAGTGAGTGGGTCCCATCATCTATTCGAACCCTCAGGACCTGCTCCCTCTCAAGTTCACCCTGGAAAGGGTTCTGTTGAGCAGACCTGCTTATTTCAAATTCATTTTTTCTTCCTGTTCCATCCATTTTCCAACAATTTGTTGGAAGTTTTTGTGTGCACTTCCCTTTCCTTTGCACGGCTACATTTATTTGTATTATAAGTTTCCTCCTATTGAGCTCTCAGCAGTGAGATAAATGTGTAAGTCTACTTCACTGTATTGGATTCCAAGTTGCGAGAATGGTTTTTGAAATAAATTCTGTAGGCCTGTCCACAGATATAATAATTTTTATCTAATATCTCTCCATATTTCCACACAAATTTTTTATACTCTTCTATTTTTCTTAACAGGGTGATTTGAGACACTCATTTGTAGGGCCAAGAATAATTTTACTGGGACCTATTTGACTTGACTGTAATTTTTTTTTTATCTGAAATCTCTTGTGTTCTTCCCAATGGTAGGCTCAGGCTTGCTGGCTCTTGGCAACTCTCACTAAAATCTCTATAAGAGAAGCACACACTGATTCTCCCACCCTTCCCAGGGTTCAGCATAAACCATGGGGGGGGGGGGCTTTGCTCAGAGAGCCTCGTGGTCATGCTTAGTGGTATGCGTTTGGAGCAGAAAAAAGACAAAATGAAACAAGTCAGAGTACAAGAGCATTCCATGGACACCGCAAAGTTCTACTGACACGGGACAGACATGAGGTTTGATGGGAGGAGGATAGTGTATTTGTGTATAATGTTTTGGGGGAGAGGGTCAGAGGAGCTGAAAACCTC
Source organism: Murina feae (assembly GCA_004026665.1). Lineage (NCBI taxonomy): Eukaryota > Metazoa > Chordata > Mammalia > Chiroptera > Vespertilionidae > Murina > Murina feae. The sequence goes on from PVJC01001768.1 coordinate 80,176, forward strand.
ATAGCCCCGAAGACGGGTGGTGACCAGATGTCTGTGCCCACCAATGCTTTGGTCTTGCCTCTTCCCTCCTGGCTCCTTCGCTGCACAGGGTGATTGTGGGTGACACCCTACCCACTGAGGATATTCATGTGGATCAAACAAAACGGCGGCCATCCTTGCTGAAGCTGGGGAGGGATCGTGCTGCCCTTCTAAGTCTGGAGACCTTTTGTTCACGAAGGTGCAGTCACTCCGCATGAGGGTTTATGTGGACTTCAACACGAGATTGTGACTCCGGGTGCTGACAGAGTAGCCTCCTGTGTCTCAGGTGGAAATGCAACCTCTCACCTGGCCCCCACCCTCCTCATCTCTGGGTCCCTCTGCCCATGTAGGTGTGTGCCTGCATGCACACTGCACTGACGGCATCGGAACCCCTTCCCTCTGCCTCTAGGGATGGCACACAATAGGATCCGTAGACTTGATGGATACCGCCTTTGTCCTTTGTGAGAATTTTGAGGAGACATTTAGAGACGTTGTCTTTTCTCTCCCCTTTTCTCCATGCCTTCCCATCATCATGTTTCAAAATTCCATTACACTGAGCTACCCAGAGATTCTGCTGTGTGTATTCAATTGTTGAATTACCAAATTTATTCAGTAAAACTATTTTATTGAACTCAGAGAGAGCCCCAAGCTGGTATAACCTGGCTTCTGACATCTTCTCCCCTACATTTCCACCTGCAAATGGACGGGGACAGTCTTTGGATTCTCCCTACATTTGCCTCCTGGAGGGGAGGGTCTCTGACATGAACCACCTTTCAGAATCCATCCCCCTAAAGCCAGAAGCAGCGTGAGCCACAGGGAGAGGGGAGGGTGAAGGCACACCTTTATTTCACATTTTGTGTCGACATTTCTCCAACCTGACTTGCCAAGTGGATTTTGGAGCAGCTGCCTCTGGACCATGATCAAGGTTGCTCTTCCAGCTCAGCCACTACGGCTGAGTTAAAGACCACCAGGCTGGACCGCTGCTGGCCGGGGCAGGGGCGCCGAGTGCTTATGTGTTTATCCCGTGAAGACCAAGAACCTTTGCAGCTGACAACTCGGTGTCCAAACCACTAAACCACCGGGGGCATCCAAGCCACGTGCAAGGAGCTTTGCATGGATGTGCAAACCATGTCGATGCTAAAGAGATGTCATTGGAGCTGATGGAAAAGAACCATCCTGGAAACGCAGTGTTATGGAAAAAAATTCCCCCAGCTGATATTTATGGCAGAGATGTGGGATTCAAGTGTGAAGCGGTGGGAACAGAAGGAGGCTGCATCGACATTCCCTGTGTATTCCTCACGAGCGAGCATGAACCATAGTGGCCTCTTCACACGTGAGATCGCCCTGCACTCCTGTAAGGCTGGGCGCTCCTCACCCGTAGCCATCGCTCTGGTCCATCAGCTCACATGCTTGCACATGGCTCTCCATGCTCTCCAGGCAGCCGGCATTGCTCATAACAGTTCTAATCTACCCTAAAAAGGAAGTTAAACACATCTGTTCTTTCTCATTTCTGCCAGCACTTGCTTACCTTACAGCCAGGGTGTCCCAGCCCTGCCCTTGGCTACCACAAGTAGGCACCTGTCTGTTCTCTCTACTTCCAAATATCGGGCCCAGCATATCTCCATATTTAAGATCCCACTGATAAAAGGTCAACGGCTTCTTATCAGATGTGGAAGCACAGAATGACATCTGAGCTATTAGCATAGTCTACAAGGCTCTGCAACATAGCTCAGGGGGCTAAATTAAGCCCATACATATGTAATGAATGTATAGTATACAGTTATATATTTATGCATTTATATGTTATTGCTATGCATGGAATTTTACACAAATGCACACATATGTATGCAGCTGGTCGAGGAGTGAATGCTCCTTTGTCATCAGCAGTGGCCAGGACCTCAGAATCACGAGTTGCATCCCACTAGAGGGGAGTAGATCTGACTCCCTGAATTTGCATCCTTAATGAGAGAACCCACTCGTACTACCCGATGTCCGGTAGTTTCTTTACATTACTCATAAACATTTGAAGATGAACTTAGCAATATTTTGTCCCACCCCTCTATTTTACAAGCAAAACATCCGAAGTTCTAGGGTGATTCAGGTGCAAAACTAGGAGAAACTAGAAAGCTTTTCAAAACTCAGTACCTCAAGCCTTCTCCAACTTCTGCTCCCATTCAGGGGCAGAAAAGGAACAGCAGATCACCTACATATTCTGTCCCTTTCCGTTCCTTTAGCATTATTGCTGGGACGTGGCAATCTGCTCCCGTCACTGTTCAGATACAACACTTCTGTGTCCTGCAGATGACCCAGGATGCTCTCATTTATGCACGCACCTGTCCACGCTCCTGTCCACTCACGTGACCGGCCTTTTATCTACTGATCCATCAAGCATACTCATCTCCCAACTATGTGCAAAGCACCCCACAAGGTACAGAGAAAAGAAAGACTAAGGAAATGTGATTTTATCCATACCGACTCTATCCACTCGCTTCTGCTTTGTAACTTGTCTAAGGTCCTTTCGAAGGTAGACAGGTTGTAATTCCTAAGTGAATTGAGTGTAAAAACCACACAAAAGTCTTACAGCCTCATTGTGGCAATCTGCTGTTGATGGCAACACCTCGCTATTATTGTCTTTGAAGTGCTTATTCCTACTTCTATGGGTATAAGAAGCTAACATGATTGAGAGCCTCATATATGCAAGCACTCTGTTAAACGCTTTGTGTGTATTGCCTAATTTAATCCCCTCAACGGTTCCACAAACCAATGTTTTATTATCCAAATTTACAGCTTGAGATAACATTCCTAGTAATTGGTGAAGCTCGGATTCCAACCAAAGCAATTTTCTCCAGAGAGTCTGTGCTTAATGACATGGTCAAACGGTCTCAACTGATGGCTGGCCCAGAATACCCCCCAGAACTCAGGCAGAGGGCCTTCAGCAGCCTGTGAGCCAGTGCCCACTGATAATGGGAGGATGCGTTTTTCCCCGTTTTCTCCTAACGGATGTTCCTCACACCCCCTGCCTGTGGTTTTACACAGAACCCTGTCCCTGTGGTAATGTAGCCCGGGTTCTACTTCATCCACTCATGAGCCGTGATGACGAATTTGGAAATCTGGGAGGGAACTGCAGCATGCTAAAATATCCTTTTCTCTTAACCACAGCCCTCTTTTGGAAAATGGCATCGGAGGCTGTGCCCAGTCAGGTTCTGTAACATTTTTTAGAGCCCTATTCTGTGAGGACATTGACAGCTGGAAAAATGGTGCAAGTAGAAAAGGCTGCTCTCCTGAGCTGGGCAGAAGATTGGAGAAGACATAAATAGCAGCCTCCTCCCAAGATTTATGCGGGGCCTGGCAGAGCTTCAGCCCAGATATATTAGAAAGTGGCCGACTCCAGTGGTATTATTAAATACCTCATAGACGCCCCGCATTGCTCAGTGGATACCCTTGGGTTTGAGTTTCATTTAAATGGTGGAAAAAAAATATATGTTTATATATCATTTCAACTTCATGAGTGAGACTTGGAAAAAAGCAACTTTCATTACACCTAGTAGACAGAGTCTGGGAGGTAAATTGGATCTGCTCTATTCATCAAAGTATTGAGAAATTGACATACATTTTTTAAGCCAAACATATAGACTTCATTGTGCATCAGGAGACATCAGGTCAGTTACCTATGCATTTCTCAGTGTGGAGCAGCAGTTTTATGAAAGATGAGTGATTCCCTTTAAACAGGAGATAAATGGGACTGCATTTGGATTTTCTGAAAGAATCGTGGCCACGCATGCTTGGAACTCCCTGCCTCTGCGGAAATGGAACACATTTTGGAATTGATGCCAAAGGCTGTGGATTTTTTCCCTAAAGCAACATAAAGCAAGGACAGCTTCCTACACCATCACCAGCTGCTCTCTAAATACTTATTACACTGGCATACAATATTCATGAATGTGTGAGAAACCATTTGGTGCCCTTTTATCTCCATTGTGTGTTTAACGTGAACTCCAGAGTGGAACACATCAAAATCCTAGAAGCTCCCCATATCCTGGTTAGAGAGCCAGAGTGGAGGGGACTCCAGTGGAATTCTTGACCTCCTTTTCATTCTTGTGTTCCCCAACCTCTGGCCCTGGGTTCTTCATTTGCATAGAAGTCAGTGCCTAGTCATCAATCAACATGTTGTACCTTCTGTAATGACCACCTAATTAGCATCTCCCCGGCCTTGTTTCCCACCCCCTACCGAGGGCACAGGGACATGGAGCAACTTGAAGGTAAAATCACATGACTTTGGGAGCACCATGGGGCAAATTGAGAAAATAATTAGTCACACTGGCTCCTAGATTTATGTTTCCATTTAGGAAAAGAAAACGTAATTCCCTCTTGGTCATTGGAGTGTTTGCTGACTTTTCAAAGCTCCTTGAAATTACAAAGATGTTTAGCTGATCATTAAGTCTCACCTGATTGTGTTTTCTTTTTCTTCTTCTTCTTCTTTTTTTCCTGAAGGGAGAGCAGTACAGATTTGGAATCCCTAACCTCATGGTTAATTTATTCTTTTTTAAATATATATATTTTTAATTGATTTTTTTTTCTACAGAGAGGAAGGGAGAGGGATAGCGAGTTAGAAACATTGATGAGAGAGAAATATCAATCAGCTGCCTCCTGCACACCTCCTACTGGGGATGTGCCTGCAACTAAGGTACATGCCCTTGGCCGGAATCGAACCTGGGACCTTTCAGTCTGCAGGCCAATACTTTATCCACTGAGCCAGAGCTATCAGGGCATTAATTTATTCTTTATCAGTATGAAGCATTGTCGTTTTTACCCATGTTTATCGCATTTAGAGCAATGTTTTCTCAAGGCTCTTTTATGCTTTCAAATGAGCTACTTCCTCCACAATCAGAGGTATCACTGGGCGTCCACCTTAAGGCATCTCTGAAATACCTAACACTTTTGCAAAGATTGACTTAGAGGAGGCATGAAGACTCGCATAAAATATTAATGTTGACTAATTATAACTCTCCTTAAAGACATAGCCTTGTCCATTTATTGCTAGAGGTGTTTCCATCAATAATTCAGTAAGCAAAACCAGAATTTGTATCTCCTTCCAAATTCCAACATCTATCATCTGAACTGCACTAGGTTTGGGTCATATTTTGCTACGAAAGTATTAATGTTGGCTTGACCGAATAAAATATGTCATTTGTATCTGAAACAGCAAAAAGAAATCCCAGAAGAATGATGAGTTGCTGGAAAGATAATTGGAATGAGTGGAATATCTTAATTTATCATATTAAGAAATTTATTTTTGTACTTTCAATTTCTATGCTTACAGACTGGCTGGAAATGGAATGGCATATCCACCCGTCACATTACAAATTATGATTTCTTTCAGGAGAATGTGCTTTTATATGACTCTTGTCTTATGACTAAAGGAAGAACAAAAACAATATATATTTACAGTGACTGAAATTAAGCCAAAAATTTTCAGTTCAGGAACATCCTCTGTGCTATGCAATGAATTCTCAGTGACACATGGTTAGAAATCGGAGACCATATCTGGCAGGCAGAATTCTGGAAATGTCCGCTGGCCAGTTGTTCGCCCTCTGCTTGGCCAAACACCCCTCCAGGCAGGGCTGTGGAGAGACTTTGCAGATGGATTTAAGATTAGTGGGCAACTTTCTTCCTTCAAGGAGATTATGTTACATGATTTTGATGTGTCTAGTCTAATCACTCAGCCCTTAAAAACAGAAGAGCAAGGAACCTCTTTGGATGGGGTCTGGGGGGCCTGGGGGAGGGACAATGAGCTGATTTTCAGGGGTATAGAGGTTAAAGCAAAACTTGCCTACAGCTGAGCCCTCACATACTGACTCCCCCTTTTTCTTCAAAACCCCCTTTTGCTCTGCCATCCACTGTAAGTCTCCCTTCTCAGTTGAACAGATGTAATAAAACAACAAAGGACTTAACAATTTGGTTCAGTGTTAATAATACCAGTTAGGATTATGCATGTTTAGGTTGTGTTGTCCTCATGCCCACAGAAAAGGACAATTAAATCCATCTCTGCTCGTGGGATTTCACATGGAAAACAGGATCTCTGCGTGGGCTTCCTGACTCTTTCTTTAGCATTAATTGCTCACTTGCCGTAAAACTCTGGCTAATTTTCACAGCACAAAATTTTGCAAGTGTTGCTTTATGGGTTTAATTACATCAATTCATTATTTGCATGATTTAACAGCCCATAGGCCACAAAAGAAATAATCATTGTAAAAGCTTGAAGTTGCTGACTATTTCTGAGGCCGAACTGGAGAAGGTTGAACATGGAGAACGATTAATTTCATAGCCATGTCTTTCGGTCATAAATCCAAAATATTTGGAAAAGACGGGCTATAATTTTTCCATGGCCACATACCAACATTTTCAAAACCTGAGAGTATTAAAAGTAGAATTGTGGACCAGCAGTAATCCTTCACCTAAGTCCTATAATTTCTATTTTATTTTATTTTTTGTTAATCCTCACCCAAGGACATTTTCCCACTCATTTTTAGAGAGAGTGGAAGGGAGGGGGAGAGACAGAGAGAGAGAAACACCTATGTGAGTGAGACACATCGATTGGTTGCCCCCCACGCGAGCCCTGACCAGGGCCAGGGGTGGAGCTTGCAACTGAGGTACATACCCTTGACCAGAATCAGACCTGGGACCTTTCAGTCCATAGGCCAATGTTCTATCTTCTGAGCCAAACCAGCTAGGACCTATGATTTCTACTTTAAATAAACCGACTTATAAAAGTGCTGGCAGTCAGTGGGAATTGGGAGCAAGTTTACTCAGTGGCTTGGGCAGGTGGGGAAAGCGGTGTTCGAAGGGCAGGCGCACTTTGTTGATGAAGGAAGGGGATGCAGACATTGTGACCGTAGTGAGCATTTTCATGGAGGCTGTGCAAATATTCAACAGCCTCTCCAGTTATGTTTCTGCTTTCTTTTCCGTATTGAGTGTTTACATTCTTCAAGCATCCCTGATCGATCGCGTTTATTGACTTTGTTTTCTCCTTTCTCAGCGATTCCTTTACTCGTCTTGTTCTATGCGTTTCTTCACATGGTGTTTTATTTATTTATTTCGTGGTTAATGTGGGGAAGAGGTTGCCCTCTTTTTATTAACAGCTTGAATCATCAGCAGGCACCCAGGCAGAGTGCCAAGTGAGAGGGAGGCAGACAGGCTGGTTTGTTCTGGGAGCATTTTCAACCTTGACTATAGGCCTCGGGTAACACGCTGGGCTCTTGCTGAACATCTGAATATTTGCTGAGGGTGCCTTTGTGTGTGTCTCAGCTTTGGTTTAAAGCAAGGGCCGGGATTAGGAAGAGCGCGGCTGTACCAGGAAAGGTCTCTCTTCATTTGCCCTCTCTCCCCACACTTTCCAGCCACCGTTGCTTTCCCAGTGAGGAGTACCGATGGACCCTCTGGACCATGTATGAGCCCACGGTGAACATGCCACGGAGCTCAGCATGACTCCATTCCACCTGAATCTCTATGCACGTTGCTTCCAACATCGCATGGTCTCCTCCCATGTAATCTCATCACACAAAGATAAAAACACTGCCATCCACGCCTTGTATAGCCAGAAACTCAGGGCTCATTCTTAGCATCCCCCTTTCCCTTCTCTTGCTGTGCATTTCAACAAAGAATGCTGTTGATGTCCGTTCCTAAATATCCCAGCTGAATATTCACTTCTCCACCAGCACCACTTTGGAAATGTGCTCACGACCCATTCATCTGGAGAGGGAGG